>SNQJ01S0015048.1:48099-61788 GCA_010110895.2 Picea sitchensis | reverse complement strand
CTTTATTGAGAATGTTAATAGCAGTTTGAACAACTTCTCCTAGAAAGGTTTTGGGTACTTCTAATTCATCAAGCATGGCCCTAACAATTTCTTGAACTGCTTTTTTCATCCTTTCTACTACTCCATTCTATTGAGGGGTTCTGGCAATATAAAATTGTCTCTTGATCCCATTATTTTCACAATAAATGTTTAATTCATTAGATGTGAATTCTCCTCCTTTGTCTGACCTTAGAAATTTGATTTTTAAGTCCATTTCATTTTCTACCCGTGCCTTGAAGATTTTAAATTTTTCAAAAGCCTCGAATGTATGCTTCAAAAATCCAACCCAAGTCATCCTGGTATATTCATCAATCAACAATATAAAATATTTTTCATCTCGTGGTGATTGTGTACTAGTAGGAACACATAGATCTGTATGGATCAGCTCAAGAGGTCGACTGATGGAGTGTTCTCTTGCTTTGAATTGAACTCTTGAATGTTTTTCAAATCAACATGACTTGCAGATAATATTCTCAGTTTTGGAAATTTTAGGCATATCTTGTACAACATCCTTTCTTCCTATCTTAAAAGGATGATTAAAACTAATATGACCTAGCCTTTTGTGCCAAATCCATCTCTCATCAGTTTTACCAATACAACATTTTTCTTTGCCTTCTTCTAGGACATACACATTTCCTTAAGTTCTGACTATTTTTACAGTAGTTTTCCATGTATTCACATCCATTACTTTACAACCTTTTGAATGAAAGAGAACATTATGTCCTTGGTCACACATTTGACTTACACTCAACAATTTTTGTTTTAGGCCATCTACATACAACATATTCTGAGCTTTGGTATTCCTTTCTTATCATCATCTAATACAGCAATTCATTTTCCTCTAATTCTGGCTGGAGAATTGTTTCCAAAAGTAAAATTACCACCTTTTTCTTTAGTTAGGAATTCAAACTTACTCTTTTCTCCTGTCATGTTCTTGGAGCAACCACTGCCAATATACCATTAATTTTCTTGATTTTTGGCATATATAGTTAGTCTACAATTTTCTTTATTTTTATTTTTCTTCCTCCAAACCTTGATAAAATATTTTTGTATGTCTTGCTTATAAATGGACAACATCTCTCTTTTTCATTCACTTGCCTTGTGTCCAAAATTATTGCATATGTGGTACTTGAGATAATTTAGTAGAGGGGAGAAGGAATTATTGAAGGAATTATGAAACATAGCCATCCGAGTTTTACTTAATCCCATTCCCATATTTTTGTTATATCTAAAAGTTCTGCAACTTACAACCTTATGTACAAAGTTGACAGAAGATAAACAATATCCATAGAAAAAATTTAGATGCAATGGATTGAAAAACTTACTTGTATGAATTGGTATTTGTCTACGAACTTGATAAGATTCAGGCACCTGTTGCTTCCTTGCTTCATATTGGTTTCCATAGTTGGGATGGTCCAATTCTGACTGCTTCTTCTTTTCAACTTTTGATTTGTTAGGCTGACTATTGTTTCCCTTGAGAGCATTTTCATAACTTGTAGGCTTCTCACTAGTTGACATGCTGATGCTTGATTCACTTTTGAAAAATTTCAGATTGTCCTTATATCCTAACCATATCTTGTCATCTAGTGATCTCTGATTGCTAAGAATGTTATCTAGAGCTTCAGATCATTTTATGAATTTCATTTGAGTCTTGGATTTCTCTAGATCCTTTCTTAAGGTAACTATTTATGCTTCTAGTTTGTCACATATGTTTTCTTTTTATTTTATTTGATTCATCAACATTTCTTCCCTTCTTTTGGCCTCTTCTAGATGAATTCTTAAGATGACTATGTATCCACTGATCTCGTTGTCTTTTTCTTTATAAAACTGTAACTATTCTTTTCTTAGTGTGCTCTTTTTCTTAAGTAAAGAGATTTCCTCTAGAGCACCAATGAGTTATTCTTCCATGTCTACTACAACTTCACACTCTTCTGTGTCTATTTTTTCTTGATCACATTTGTTTTTCTCCAAATCCATGAGAATTTTTTCATATTGAATTATAGTTGCCTCATATTCTTCTTCTTCAGTGTCTGAGGAGCTGTTGCTATCCTTTTTTGAATAAAAATTGTTCATTTTAAAAATATTTTTCTTTTTCAACTCCCTAGGTTTATCCTTGCCTTTTGTTTCTTTTTAATTGGTGTTGTTTTCTTTGAGAGGACATTTAGATGAAAAATGACCAACTTTACCATAGTGAAAGCATTTGAAAGGTAAAATACCTTTATATTTTATGGATCCCCTCTTCAGTTTCCTTACAAAGTTAGCTTCTTGTTCATATGAGAAGTGTTCTAATGAATCATGATCTTGAGATGTTGATGATTTGACTGATGCCTTGAATATTGTGTCCTTCATATATGGCTACTCTTTCCTAGTCCTCATCTCATAAGCAGTTAGAATTCCATGGAGCCTATCCATAGTCAGTTTATCTAGTTCATGTTTTTATTCTATAGAAAAAACCTTTGCATCAAGTGTTGAGGGAAGAGATAGACTCAGTACCTTCTGAACTACTATAGCTTCTTTAATATTCTCACCTAGCCACTTCATATTGTTTATAGTCTCATCTACCATGAGAAAGAAACCTACAATATTTTCATCTTCCCTCATTCTTAGGCTTCCAAATTGCATTCTGTAATATTGAAGTTTCTCCAACTTTACTTTCTCGTCTCCTTCATAATTGTTTACCAGTTTGTCCCATATTTCCTTTGCATATTCCAACTACATCACTTTGAAAAATTGTGTTTCTGCAATTCCTCCTTGGATATCATTCACAACTCTTGCATTACTGTAGTAATTTTTATTACCAGCTTCATTAGTTGGAAGAGTAGTTGGTATTTTATAACCATCTAAAACAGTATTCCAAACTTCCATACCAACTGACATCAAGTAGGTCTTCATTCAGATTTTCCAATATGCAAAATTTGTTCCATTGGAAAGAGGAGGTCTGGTTGAAGAAGAATAGGAATCTTGAATTTCCATACTTTCTGTGTGATGTTCCTTCTTGCTGTTAGGTTGTTACTGAAGGAACCTACACTCTAATTCCAATTGTTATAAATTACATCAATACTAAGAGGGGGGGGAGGGGGTTGAATCAATATTGTATCAGATTTCTCAATTTTATTTTCTTTATACAATTTAAATTTATTTAGAAGTGATTACTTAATAATCAATAAATCAATAGATCAAAACACAACACATAAAACATATTACACTAGAATTTTTACGTGGAAAACCAATGCGGGAGAAAACCACAAAATATATTTCTTTATGTTATTTTGCAAGTATTGACTTACAATTTATAATTATTCAGCTCGATGGACTCCCACCTGTCGCATATAATGAGGACACCAATTCTCTCAGGCACCAACCTGTTACAAATGACGAGGACATCAATCCTCTCAGGCACTGACTTGTTGCAAATAATCAGGACACCAATCCTCTCAGGCACCGTCCTTTTTCCCTCTTCTTCTTCACCACTTAATCGAACGAAGCACATAGCTATTTATCCAAGGTTCATTGTTCATATTGATCCAAGGTTCATTGTTCATCGACACTTGCAAGGGTTATTCAACTCTGTTTTCTTCGATTTCACTTCATACATTCTTGTGGTCGTATCTGTTGTTATCACTCCAAAATTCACCCTAGACTGTAATTAGGTGAGCTTGGTAACATCAAAAGTGTTGTAAATGTAAATGAGTTTTTTAGTAGGTCAAATGGACAAGAGTCAAGATGATAATGTTCTAACTCAGAAATCTAGGCTAGCATGCACAATAAATCGAGGTCTTGACTAACTTCAATCAGTAAGTGGGAGTAAAATGTGAACAGAGGGAAGACTTCAATGAGAGGAATGTAGAGGTTGCTGTAAACATCAAGTCTGCAGACAACCTAAGGAAGACAAACCCTTAACACAAGATCTTCTTGAGTTCAAAGTTTAAGGACACTAAAGAAACATCATGATAATATTACAATCAAACATACATTGTAATATCACCACAATAATTCATGTGAATCATTAAAAACATGAACACTTTAGCATCAGAAGAAAATAAGATGAAATAAGAAGCTTATTTCTATTAACCAAGATGTGTCAAATCCTATACATAACCAGTTCATAGTGACTTTATCAACACATTACAATTCGGGAGCCTCAGCTCAACCATTCGAACCTCCTTTCCTCATTTGGATCATGGATTTATAATAGAAAGGAAAGGCAACAACTGGAGGTGCATGTTGGCCTTATTCCCATGAAAATATCTAAGCATTTATTCCATCTAACAACTTGACTAACAACCTATGCTATAAAAAAGGAAAGTGTTGGTGACTAATCCAACCAATCTTTAAAATGACTTGATCCTCCTTTGATAAGTAGCTCCTTGTTTTCCATGTGTCTATAGTTTTCAACATGCTTCCAACTACTATCTCTGTCTATATCCCACATCATCAACCATTCACTAAGATGTTATCTCGACTTGCCTTGATTCTAGAACTATCTACTGATTTTTGTGCTTGAAAATATGGAAAGTTGGGATACTTCGCCACCTATTACCTAGTTGTTAGAATGGAATCAAATTCCTTTAATGATGCCACATATGGTCTTACATATTATCCACATCATCATCCATTCACTAAGATGATAATTCAGGCCCCCCTATATTTTTTGTACATGTAGGTAGCACCACTCTAGTGCGTCTCTATGAAAGAATCCATCTCTGCCAGAAATTAGGCAACGCCTGCTAGAAATTAGGTAGCGCCTGCTGGAAATTAGGTAGCACCTGCCGGAAATTCTCTGTTCAGGAGATTTGGAAGTGCACAGGATATTGGGTCGCACCCTTGGAATTAGCAGCTCCTAGGAGAGTAGTTAGCACCCCAGGAAATTTACAACACCTAGGAGAAAACACAGATCACTGCACTCTGCACATCCATGCATGAAAACGGTGGAACAAGCAAGAAAATGGGAGAAACATCATACATATCATGGCTATATTTAGTTCTTCAACACCTGTATGCTTTATGCATGGCTTGATCTTGAGGCTCAACTCGTGGCCTAGCTTTGACTCATAGATTATGAAATAGGAATGTGATCTTAACTCATAGCTTAGCTTAATGTAATGACTGGTGACTAGCATAAGAAATGGGTGTGTGGCTTTATAAACTCTAGACATTGGATAATGCAAAATATTTATGCATAGAAATTTAGTTTTAGACTAGATTTAAGCCACTTTAAAGCACACAACACCTCTTCTATCCAAGTCAATAAACTCATTTATGGAAAAGGCAACTAAAATAAAACATAGGGAAATCAACAAAATAAAGATTTAGGAAAAACTACTAAAAGTTGGTTTTTTGGTTATGTAGATCCAAAAGACAAAGGCCAAAGGTGTTTGGAGAAAAATATTTATGATTTAAGACTCCTCCTAACTCAATGAGGAAATTGGAATTTATGAACTAGGGAAATGAGAAAAAAAAAAAAGTCCAGAACAAGGATGCTAAAGATACTTAAGATTTCCATAAAAATAATTGAGTGCTAACATTTGGCTCCAACTGGGATGGCGACCTCCCTATGAGGCTCCAAGAACCTAGTAGTTCTATTTGCCTTATCCATTGGGATATGGAGTCATCTCGGCCTATGAAACCAATCTCTAAAAACTCTCAAGACCTGTGCAACTGATCTTTGTATACCTTCAAAACCGGCCTTTATTCACACAAACTAACTGCTATTTCTGCTGCAAACTAGAAGAATATAAATTCTCAGGCAACGATCTTATTTCCTACCCTACTCTACTCTAACTAGCTTTGCAATTGGTTAGGTAAATGTTGCCTTCCATAACAACCATTCAAGCAATTTTAAAATTGAAGGAACCTTGTCTCTGTCACTGATCAACAATTGATGTTTGAAATGTAACAACAGTGATAAGAATTCATTCAAGAAACCATACTCATCCGAACATGATGATAAAAAGACTAAGTCTGCATGCTCCAAAGAATTTGAAAAGTGAAACTCTATGTATTCATCGACAATGTCATGAAATTGAAAGCAATGCCTGATTAATTTATGAAAGGTTACCTTCATTGTTTCAAAGCTGCTGACAGTTTGTGTGATGTCTTTTGTAGGCATACTTGATTGAATGAAAAACACCAGCATTTGTGGGTTGAATAACTATTTCGTAACTCCATAACCACCTGTTGGTTGATGGCTGAGCATCTCTGCATATACCGAGGGGATAGTCTGCTACTCATACACCTAGTTTTTATTAAGACAAGTTTGTTTATTGGTTGGTGATGGATAAATATTAGATTTATATGAAAATCCCTTTCAAAACCTCCATAGCATTTATAAGGATCATGATCATAATCATCATCTATAGTCAAAGTGCTAAGAGGTTCCAAAATAATCATAGAAAAATTATGTTTATCACCATCACTGGTATTTCCATAAAAAATAGGTTGTCCATAACAAACCTTTGACTCTTGACATTCATAATGTCTTGTTTCAGGATTCTTTCTAACAACAAAGTATTCGTTACCAAAGTGTTTGTCAACAACAAGTTGCTCTTGGTCAATGTTTGAGACAATGACTTCCTCAGAGGCAAGGTTGTCAAATATACCTGCTTCGAGGACCAAATCATCCACTATCTTTTCTTCGTAGGGACAACAAATAAAATCTACGTCATGTTCAGAGTTGACATGATGTTGACTTAGAATCTTGCCACAAAATCAGAGGTTCTCCTCCACTTCCTCAACATCTATGAATAACTGTGATAAAGATGTATATTTTCTTTCCCTAAGATAAAAAGCAAGGTCAGATTGTTAAGACACTATGTAATACACCATGGAAACAATATCAGAAGGTTTAATTTCTAGGGGCAAGCTGCAATACAAGTTGTGAAACCTTCGATTAAAAGCATACATAACTTCATWTTTTTCTCTTCTCAAAGTAGTGAAATCATTTAGGTACTGATCAAATGAATTTATYTCTCCCTAGTATTTTAAAAAGGTGTCATATAGTCCATCCCATGAACTAATGGAAACAACTTCCATATTATTGAACCATAAGGAAGCATCTCCAATCAAATATTTAGAKAAAAGACTCATGATAATATCTTCATGCAAGATTTCTAGATTATCAATGAAGTGTTGAAAGGCTGACAGATGCTCTTCTTCTGTAGTGTTATCTTTTCCAGAAAAAGTTGGTATGTAGTCTACAAATCCAGGAGGGTAAGGATGAAGAAAGGATGGCCTCTTTAGAGGTCCAAACATATTTCCCCAAACCTTAAAATGGAAGTGAGTGGATTGTTGAACACTAGAAGGTTGTTGGTAAAGGTCAGAGGAGTTGGCATCCTGAACTGAATCAGTTTTATTATTTGCAAAAGGACAATAATCATTTGGTGCATGATGAATTTCAACAAGCTAGTTATTAACAACAGAGGGAAAGGTAGAAGGTAATAAATCAACTTTGAAATCTGGAGAAGGGAGAGAATCGTAAGGTTCAGGCTGATTAAAAAAGTGTTTATGAACCTCATCTTCTTCAGGTGTTTGAAGTGGATGGATATCCTTAACATCAATGGCATGGGAAGGGGGTAAATCTACTTGTTTGAAAAAGGAATATGCAAGAGATGGTTGGTGGTCCTTAGAGTATACAAAGAACATTATGATTCTCCTAATGTGTGTAAGGAAATTCAAGAAAGAATGAAGGATACAGAGCACAAGTTCCAGAAATAAATTCAGAACTTGATACTTGAACTTGCCTCTGCCTTCCATTTCTGTCCAAGCTTGTTCCCACAGTCGAGTCTTCCAACAGGTTCATCTTCATGGAGTCGCCAGGTAGATGATTACAGTCAACTTGTCTACCATCAAGAGATGGATCTATGTCATTCTTCCCAGGGAACTCTTCAATCTGCTCAAATATGTCCCCAACAACGGTGCCATTTATGTTATCACTCCAAAAGTCACCTTAGATTGTAATCAGGTGAGCTCGGTAACATCAAATTTTTTGTAAATGTAAATGATTTTTTTAGAAGGTCACATGGACAAGACTCAAGATGATAATGTTCTAACTCAGAAATTTGGGCTAGCATGCACAAGCAATCGAGGTCTTGACTAACTTCAATATGTAAGTGGGAGTAAAATGTGAACAGAGGGAAGACTTTAGTGAGAGGAATGTAGAGTTTGTTGTAAACATCAGGTCTGCAGACAACCTAAGGAAGAAAAACCCTTAACACAAGATCTTCTTGAGTTCAAAGTTTAAGGACACTAAATAAACATCATGATAATATTACAATCAAACATACATCGTAATATCACCAAAATAATTCATGTGAATCATTCAAAGCATGAACACTTTAGCATCAGAAGAAAATAAGATGAAATAAGAAGTTGATTTCTATTAACCAAGATGTCTCAAATCCTGTACATAACTAGTTCACAGTGACTTTATCAACACATTACAATTCGGGAGCCTCAACTCAACCATTCGAACCTCCTTTCCTCATTTGGATCATGGATTTATAATAGAAAAGAAAGGAAGTAGCTGGAGGTGCATTCTGGCCTTTTTTCCATGAAAATCTCTAAGCATTTATTCCATCTAAAAGCTTGACTAACAACCTATGATATAAAAAATGAAAGTGTTGTTGACTAATCCAACCAATATTTAAAATGACTTGATCCTCCTTTGATACATAGCTCCTTGTTTTCCATGTGTCGGTAGCTGTCATCATGCTTCCAGATTCTATCTCTGTCAATCTCCCACATCATCATCCATTCACTAATGTTCTATCTCGACTTCCCTTGATTCTAGAACTGTCTACTGATTTTTGTGCTTGAAAATCTGGAAAGCTGGGATACTCCACCACCTATTACCTAGTTGTTAGAATGGAATCAAATTAATTTAATGCTTCCACATATGGTCTTATCTCTTCTCCACATCATCATCCATTCACTAAGATGATAATTTGGCCCCCCCTATATTTCTGGTACCTATAGGTAGCACCACTCTAGTACGTCTTTGTGCAAGAATCCCCTCTGCCAGAAATTAGGTAGTGCTTGCCACAAATTAGGTAGCGCCTGCCTGTGTTTCCTGTTCAAGATATTTGGCAGTGAATAGGAGATTGGGTAGCAGCCATGGAATTCGCAGCACCCAGGAGAGTAGGTAGCACCCAAGAAATTTACAGCACCCAGGAGAAAACACAATGCCCAGGAGAAAACTCAACACACTGCACTCCGCACATCCATGCATGAAAACAGTGAAATGGGAAAGAAAATGGGAGAAACATCATATATATCATGGCTATATTTAGTTCTTAAACACCTGTATGCTTGATGCATGGCTTGATATTGAGGCTTGACTGGTAGCCTAGCTTTGACTCATAGATTATGAATTAGGAACGTGATCTTAACTCATAGCTTAGCTTAATGTAATGACTGGTGACTAGCATAAGAAATGGGCATGTGGCTTTATAAACTCTAGACTTAGGATAATGAAAAATATTTATGCATATAAATTTAGGTTTAGACTAGAGTTAAGCCACTTTAAATCACACACCACCTCTTCTATCAAAGTCAATAAACTCATTTATGGAAAAGGCAACTAAAATAAAACATAGGGAAATCAAAAAAATAAAGATTTAGGAAAAACTACTAAAAGTTGGTTTTTTGGTTATGTAGGTCAAAACGACAAAGGCCAAAGGTGTTTGGAGAAAAAGATTTACGAATTAAGACTCCTCCTAGATCAATGAGGAAATTGGAATTTATGAACTAGGGCAAATTAGAAAAAAACAATATTTCAAAAGTCTAGCACAAGGATGCTAAAGATACTTAAGATTTCCATATAAAAAATTGTGTGCTAACATCTACGCCTTCCGGTCTTCCTATGCATTAACTTTCACACACTTCCTCTGCCTATGCACCATGTTGTCTTGTGATCCATAATGTCTTGTGCGCCATACTTTCTGTGCATCATGTTGATGAAAACCCCTTCCATTACAAGGCTCGTGTGACCTCCTGGTCTTAGGATCTTCTTCTTGAGCTGAATTAGATCTCGAATCCCTGATGGATCCTCTAGTATATTCACAGGCCCTTTTTCCTCTTATGTAGATCCACACAAAACATGTGGGCACTTTTTCTAATCCCCTTTTTTCTCGGTGGAATTGCATATGACCTCGGGCTAGAACCGAGTGCTTATTTGAAAGGCACTAATCAGAGCTCTGGGACTCCGATGCTCCAGAAGAGTTACAAACACAACACTCTGCACCTAAAAACCTTTGGACTCACGAAGGGCCAAAATCCAAAGATCTTACGGTTGGTGTTTTCCTCGGATCAATGGTCTGTGTTCACTCCGGAATCCGGGCTTCGATACTTTTCCAACCTCAACCAACAACTTCTCCCAAATAGCCAAATTGGAGAACTCCCGAAGAGTTCAGGGATCAACAGTCCACACTCCTCCTACAACCAATGGCTATGATCAACTCCGAAATTCCATGCTTCAGGGTTCCTCGCTCCAACTGACCACCAAACTCTCGAATTGTCAAAAGATGAAATGATGATCTACGACTCTTTCTCCTCCTACAATCAACGACTGTGATCAACTCTGGAACTCCAAGATTCGGTATTCCTTGCTCCTAATCACCACCAAATTCCTGAACTGTCGAACATGGAACTAGTGATCTATGGCTCTTTCTCTTCCTACAACCAATGACTTTGATCAACTATAGAACTTTGGGCTTCAGGGTTCGTTTCTCTTAATCACAACCAAACTCCCAAACTTCCGAACATCGAATTAGTGAAGGGAGAATATCTATGGCTGATATTTCCCCATTTGATCAATGACTAGGATTAACTCCAGTGCTTCAGAGATTCTGGGCTTCGGCCTCTTTTCGACGACTACCTCCAAAATATCCTGGATAGCCAAAGTGTCGAAGGACTTACAAATCAACAGCTCTGCTTCACTCCCAATCTACGACTAGGATCTATTTCATGACTAGGATCTATTTCGGGACTCCGAGCTTCAAGGATTTCTCTTCCTGGAAACACAAGTGCCAATATTTCCCAAACTGTCAAATCTATGAATTGTAAGATATACGGCTCATGTTCTCCTACGCTCAGATCCAATGGTTGGGATATGATCTCCTCAATTGCGCTTCTCCTCCTTTCTGGGTTTAATCCAACGACCAAGATCTCTTTCCACAACTAATCCAATGGCTATTGTGGTTTTTTCTCCTCTGCGGATTTGCTTCCATTCAAAAAAGGAATTCGCTCAACGTTTTCAAAGGCTTGGCCTTTGATATTTCCTTTGCAGGTTCAACTCCTTAGCCTCTTTTTTTGTTCTATGAAACGTTGTCCGTCCTGAGCTTTGTTCAACACTTCAACTGAGGTTTGGGTGCACTCCTTATGCTTCTCCCTCTTAATCTTGGAACTTATGATAAGTTCTCTGGCACACACTTGCGCTTCTCCCACATTCTGTAACTTTTAGAAATTTCTCTCCCTCTGCACTCCTTGCATAGGCTCTACACACACCAATGATATATCTCTTGAGATTTAAACTCTTCAAACTTCAAAGGGGCTCAGGCATTTTTTCTTTCAAATGACTTCTTGTACTCTCCTGGCACTCCCACTCTTTCTTCTAAGATTTCAAACATACTCAAAGTGTTCTTTCAGTGCCCTCTTGGCACCCTGTGTTATTCCTCCTGAGCTTTACTAGCACTTTAACAAAGTGTTGGTTTTGTGCACTCCTTGCACTTACTCTATTGAGTCTTCGAATTTACAGACTCACTTGTGCATCCTGCGCACTCCTTGCACTTACTCTTCCTTAAGATTCTACACTACTATGAGTGTAGGCACACTCCTTGCGCTCCCTCTATGCACTTCTTGCACTATCCCTTCTGATCTTATGACTGTTTCTAGTTTTCCCACCTGACACGCTCCTCCCATAACTCCTGAATGAGTTCTTACGCACTCCTTGTGATGACTTCTCAGAACTCTCACTAACTCTGGAGTGCACTCCTTGCATTTCTTTGAGAGTCTAGAACACTCATAAATTTGAACAGATAGGGGTTCTATCTTTTCCTGCAAAGGGAACATTTATATACTCATGGAATTCATAAACATTTAGTAAACATTCAAAAAACAAAATTCCCATTGACAAAGAACACACATAGAGATTCATATGCAGGGAAATCTTATTTTCTATTAAATATGAATGCTTTTTACAATGTTTACAAGACTGGACTATGAAAGGGTCTTAGTTATTCTCTCCTCTCCTCTCTTGAGAGMTATTCTCTTCTCATTCTCTTCTCATGCTCTTCTCATGCATTATGATTTCAATACCTTTATCTTTTTACAAAAGAGGGGTTTCTCAAGCCTTCCTCCACTTACTACATTAAATTACTATTAATTTACAACTCATCTGAATCAGATCTAAGATCATTTTCCTGTCATCCATTAAAGGCAACTTACATATAGCCTATACAAATACAATGGCTATATTATGCATTTTTGGTTCTATACTTTCTCGTGTTTATGTGCTCGCGGGTTCCTGGTGTGGAGAACTGACAAATCGTTATCTCAATCTATATCTTCACATCATGATTCCAACCGACCACCGTTCGGTTGCATACTTAGCCAATTTTATGAACGTGGCTTCGTGGATATGTGATATCAAACTATGGTAACTCGTGTTCGTTGTATACATCTTGCACGTAAAACTTTTGTGCTCTACAAATCGACTCACACTCCTCGAACTTGCAACCCTGCCTCTACCAACGATGAGTTTTTTTGTCTGACCTGCCTTTCCATACTTAGGTGAGTTTTCAAAGTTTCGTGGGTTCACGCATTCCCAGGTTTAGGAAATTTTAAAATCATTTATCGCTCCCCTCCATCCCCGCTACCTTCTGCCCTTCCTAGTGGACATTAATTATGCTTTCAAAAGTGACAATCGATAAGACAGGTTCAAAAAGATTGGCTTTAATAAGCGGAAAGCTCGAGGACATCTCCCATTAAAATGCATAGACATGCGAATATTATGTGATCTGGTAAATTTTTTTACCTGCATTTTGAATTTGCAAAAATAAAAATTATTGGCTCTTTTAGTTTTTTAAAGGCTTCATCACAGTAACAGTGCAATAATGTACTACCTCTCTGCCATCAATGAATGTGTCATCCACAGATGCCTTGGTGTCATGTCCCTCTTTAATACTATGCATATGTTAGATGTTGTTAGATTTGAGAATCTGCTCGGATATGGGAATGTTAATACGTGCTATTAGTCACTATTCAATGCACATATTCTAAAAGATTGGCATTAATTAGAGAAAATATCGAAAGCATCTATCATTAAGATGAATTAAACCAAAATCTATGGAAGATCATATTGTCTTCCTCCAACGTTGCTTTTAAATACTTATTTCCATCTCTCTCTATCATCAAAGAGTTCGGCTTTAGGGTTCCTTCGTTCTAATGTTCTTGCTCATGGACATGTAAGAAAACTTAGAGATGCCATTGAGGCCCAAATGAAATAAAAGAGACTGCTTTTATGTGACGTGAGCTTTGATCCAAAAAAAAACCTCTTATCCAACAAAAAATCAAATAGGGGAAAAAAAAGAAGTATCTTTTGGTTGGTGTTCTCCTTGTATTCGATACTTTGGTTGGTTGAGAATCCTACCTAGA
>SNQJ01S0015048.1:27739-48089 GCA_010110895.2 Picea sitchensis | reverse complement strand
TCACGTCCTTCAAGGATGTTAAGTAATCACAAAATTACTATTGTTTGTGCCAATGCAATTGAGCCGGCGTCCACTATGGAAATTGCATTAACACTGCAATGTCGGATAATAGATGTCTTCCATGTGCCTAATGTCAAGGTCATTATCACACAGGACACCCAACGTCCAAAGATTTATGGACTCAAACCAACATTGTAGATTTCATGAGAAACAAACACTAAAATCGATGTTCTTTGCAGGTCTGACAATCCTCCAGTTTAAGTACTTTGACAATGACAACCCTGCTTGTTCACCACATTGTCGCAATGCAGTCAGTAACACTATTCCCATTGTCACCTCCAATGTCAATGTCCGAGGCCGAATCTATCTGGATCCTGGGGTCACCACTTATGTGGATGCCTAAAGGTGATTGTATGTCGAGTCTCTTGCTACATCTAGAGGTCGTTCAACACTATTTGACATAGAATTCAGTTGTCTGTCAATTATGTTACAACTTTGGCATAAAACGTTCTGTAATTTTAGAATATTGATTCAAACACCCATACATTTTCTCACGTTGGTTGGTATCTAATTTTATAATTTCCTACTGAGTGTATTAAGGCATGGAGTTATATTTGGCGTCACCTCCGAACATTCTAGACCTTTCTGTGGGCCGCCATGTTTTCCACCCGTACGACGAAAGATATATTCTGATGTGATCTGCAGCATTTGATACACTTGCTAGACCTGTGTTGTCGGAAGAAGTCATGTACTTCAACAGAAGAACATTTTTCAGGTGGCTTGGACATTCCTTCCAATTTCCTATAATAAAACAAAGAATTTCAACATACAAATCTTCAGGAAGGATTTTCAACCAAACAAATGATCGAATACAGGGAGAATAGCAGTCACAACATACTTGAATTTTTTTTTGTCTCGGCTTTTGTTGCCTAATAGGATTTGTTTCCCCCATAACTGAAGTCACATAAAATGACTCCCTCGAATTTGAATTGGGCCTAAATTGCATTTCTAAGTTGTCTCGGATGTCAATGGTCGGGAACATTACAAGGAAGGCACCTTAAACCCCAAGTTTTCGACGACAAAGGGAAATTAATACTTAACAAAGAATGGAATGTTGAATAACTAGCCAATGCAAGTAGGCCATATCTAGAGGAGACAATCTATTCAAAAAACTGGGATAGATATAGTTGGCATCACCAATTAAGTCCAAGACCCAAAATTGATATTCAACTCGTTGTTTTTTATGAATCAAGGATTTGATTGCCGAGAACACTGACAACAAGCTTCATTATTGTACATATTTTTTATTGGTCAGTGGCAGGCAAAATCGCAATCATTGTGGAAAATATCTCAGCTGTGTTTTGTAACCCATCTTATTTGAAAATATAATATTTGCATTTTTATTTTTTTATGGTGTTTTCCAATCGTTGGTATTGCTTTTCATTTTATTTTGTACCTTTTTTGTGTGTGTGTCGTTAAACATGGATGACAAGATTTTCTTTCTGTTGCCTAGCACTTCAATTTAAATAAAGGCTACTTTGTTGGTTTCTTACATTTTACATGGAAGAATAATTTTTCATAGGACATACTTATGTGGCGCCGACCCTATACTTAAAGAAAGAAATTGGAGGACCCGTCCTGATTTTATTCTTCGGGTCTCGTAAATAGAATGGATTAATGACTATTACAACAAGGAAAATCAAGTGTTGATGCCATGTTCCTGTTCAATATCTTTCATATATTGCAGCTTCTTCTATTTGATAATATTCGTGCATATATACTAATATGAGTACTATTTGAACAAATATAAAAACTTCCTCCTGGCCAAAACTTAGCCAATTATCTTGCCACCGGGTCCCGGGTTTGCGGTATCCAACACCTATGTCCCCTGTTCTGTCATATGATATTGCAACCAAATAACTTATGTGATCTACAATTTATGATTTAACTCATGAAAACTCATGAGGGGTTCAAAAAGATTGGCATTAATAAAGGAACAATAGATTTTCTTCTGTGTGATACTTACCTTTTTCCCCTTTTCTTCTTCCCATCTATTATCTCTTTCTGGCTATATACTTAGTCATCTTTCTATGATCATGGGTTCTAGGGTTGGCAGGCTAACATATCTTTATCTCCATGTATATCCTCACATGACGAATCTGACCAACCGTTGTTCCTTTCCATACTTAACCAATTTTATGGCCGCAATTGTCAGGTTGGCACTTTCAAACTCTGTTGCTTCTTGTAGCGTTATATACATATTCCACTCAAAAATTCCGTGGTTTCAAAGAAATTTGCAAACCGAACAACATCCTGCAAATTGGGAGATGGTTTACATTTGAAACAAAAATAATCTATTAATATATATATCAAAAATTTCTCTTGGCCAATACTTAGCGAATTATCTGGTCACCAGGTCCCGGTTTCGTAGTATCCAACACTTATGTGCCCTGTTCCTTCATATACATTTTGCAGCCAAAGAACTTCTGTGATATACAATTTATGCTTTTACTAGTGAGAACCCAACAGGGGTTTGAAAACATTGGCATTATGTAACGAAGAATGGATTTTCTACTATCAGATACTTATCCCTTTTTCCCTTTTCTTCTTCTCATCCATTATCGCTTTCTTGTTATATACTTAGTCACCTTTCTATGATCATGGGTTGCAGGGTTGGTGGGATGAACTATATTCATATCCATCTATATCCTCACATGATGAATCAGGCCGACCACTGTTTCCTTCCATACTTAGTCAATTTTATGGTCGTGGTTGTCGGGTTGGCGCACACGAACTCTCCTTTTCTTCTTCCCGTCCATTATTTCTTTCTGGTTATATACTTAGTCGCCTTTATATGATATTCAGTTCCAGGTTTGGTGGGATCACATATATTCATCTCCATCTATATCCTCACATGACGAATCTAACCGACCGATGTTCCTTTCCATACTTAGCCAATTTTATGGCCGCGGTTGTCGAGTTGGTGCTTTCGAACTTTGCTGCTTCTTGTTCCGTGATATACATCTTGCAATCAAAACTTTCGTGATCTACAATTCCACCATGGGATCCTCATATACATTAAACTCACTCAAATTATTTGTCGCTGCCTTTCATCCCCACTATTTTCGCGTCCTTCCTAATATACATTAACGATGCTCTTACTAGTGACAACTGAATACACTGGTACGAAAGAATTGGCACACAGTTCTCCGCCATTTACAAATTGACTACCGGACTCCGACATCGTCCCCTCTTCCGTGTTACATATTATGCATTCAAATGTTTCGAGCTATACAATTTGGCCATCGAGGCCTCGCGTCTTCTAGGGAAACCTTGTCACCCTATTTTTCATCCTCGCGTTGGCGGGTTCACAAAATCTCCAACTCCTAGTCACTGTTTCTTGTTCTTCCCATCCTCGTACTTCTTTCTAGATATGGAACACCAAATCTTTAATACTAAAACAACATCATGCAACAACCCTAAATATCGTCATTAATAAGAAAAAGTATCGAGAATCAACCATCCCTACAGAACTTGTCCAGAAACATGCAAAGAATATCTTTCCAGGTAATGGCAAAGCTATTACAAATTTAAATATATTAGCGAAAACAAGTCCCAACTAGTGTTTCCCTGTTTCATAATTGGGCACTTTTTCGATTGCGGGTTCTTGGATTGACAGCCTCAAAATTGTGTTTTGAATCTTCCGCGAGTTGCAAACAATGCCCGTAGTTCCGCAATGTACAATTTGTCCATAGGAATGTATAAAAACTCTTAATTTTTCCTCTTTCCCCCCCATCTATTATCCCTTTGTGGCTCTATATTTAGTCTCATCTATATGATCATGACCTCATGGATTCACAAATTGGCAACTCTTTATCTATATCTTCACACAATGAGCTTGACCGACCGCGTTCCTTTCAATACTTAGCCAATTATCTGATCACCGGGTCCCGGGTTTGTGGTATCCAATACTTATGTCCCCTGTTCTTTCATATACATTTTTCACCCAAATAACTTTCGTGGTCTGCAATTTATGCTTTTACTAGTGAGAAATCACCAGGGGTTCGAAAGGATTGGCATTAATAAATGAACAATAGATGTTCTTCTGTGATATACTTATCCCTTTTTCCCTGGTCTTCTTCCCGTGTATTATCGCTTTCTAGTTATATACTTAATCGGCTTTCTATGATTGTGGGTTCCAACATTGGTGGGATAACATATATTCATCTCCATCTATATCTTCACATGATGAATTCGATCGAACGCTATTCCTTTCCATACTTAACCAATTTTATGCTCGTGGTTGTCGGGTTGGCACTTTCAAACTCTGCTTCTTCTTGTTTTGTGATATACATCTTGCGCTCAAAATTTCCTTCATCTACAATTCCACCACAGACTCCTTACCCCTTTTTCCCTTTTCTTCTTCTCATGTATTATCGCTTTATGGTTATATACTTTTTTCGCCTTTCTATGATCGCAGGTTCCAACGTTGGCGGGATGACATATTTTCATCGCCATCGATATCCTCATATGATGAATCCGACTGACCGTTGTTCCTTTCCATACTTAGCCAATTTTATGGCCGTGGTTGACAGGTTTGCGCTTTCGAACCCTGCTACTTCTTTTTCCGTGATATACATCTTACACTCAAAAATTATGTTATCTACAATTCCACCATGGACTCCTCGAACTCACAAGCTTCACTCTGCAATGGTTCACAAATGTTTCAAAGTATCTGTCGTTGCCTTCCATCCCCACCAACTTCTTGTCCTTCCTAATATACATTAATTATGCTCTTACTGGTGACAACTAAACACACTGGTATGAAATAGTTGGCATCCGACCCTCCGCAATATACAAATTGACTATCAGATTCTGACATCATCCTCTCTTTCATGTTACAGATTATGCATTCAAATGTTCTGAGCGATACAATTTGACCGTCGAGGCCTCACGTCTTCTAGGGAGACCTTGTCACCCTATTTTGGATCCTCGTGTTTACAGGTTCATGAAATCTCCAATTCTTAGTCATTGTTTTGGGTTGGCGCTTTCGAACTTTGCTACTTCTTGTTCCATGATATACATTTTGCACTCCAAAATTTATGTGATCTACAGTTCCACTGCAGACTCCTTAGCCCTTTTTCCCTTTTTTTCTTCTCGTGTATTGTCGATTTCTGGTTATACACTTAGTCTCATTTCTATGATCGTGGGTTCCAGCATTGGTGGGATGACATATCTTCATCTCCATATATATCCTCACATGATGAATCTGACTGACCGCTGTTCCTTTCCATACTTAGCCAATTTTATGGTCGTGGTTGTCGGGTTGGCGCTTTCGAACTCTGTTGCTTATTGTTCTGTGATATACATATTGCACTCAAAACTTCCGTGATCTACAATTCCACTGTTGACTCCTCGAACTCACAAGCTTCAATCTACTACAGTTCAAAAATGTTTCAAAGTATATGTCGCTACCTTCCATCCCCACTAACTTCCTGTCCTTCCAAATATACATTAGTTATGCTCTTACTAGTGACAAATGAACACACTGGTACGAAACAGTTGGCATCTAATCCTCCGCAATATACAAATTGACTACCGGATTTTGACATCATCCCCTCTTCCATGTTACAGATTATGCATTAAAATGTTCTGAGCGATACAATTTGACCGTTGGGGCCTCACGTCTTCTAGGGAGACCTTGTCACCCTATTTTGGGTCCTCGTGTTGACGGGTTCACAAAATCTCCAATTCTTAGTCACTGTTTCAGGTTGGTGCTTTCGAACTCTGCTTCTTCTTCTTCCGTGATATACATCTTGCACTCAAAATTTCTGTGATCTACAATTCCATCGTGATATACATCTGCACTCAAAATTTCCGTGATCTACACCTATCATGGACTCCTTTATCCATTTTTCCCTTTTCTTCTTCCCCATGTATTATCGCTTTCTAGTTATATACTTAGTCACCTTTCTATGATCACCGGTTCTAGCATTGGTGGGCTAGCATATCTTCATTCCATCTATATCCTCACATGACCTAATATGACTCCACCGCTGTTCCTTTATATACTTAGCCAATTTTATGGTCACATTTGTCGGGTTGGCGCTTTCAACTCTGCTTCTTTTTGTTCCATGATATACATCTTGCACTCAAAACTTCCATGATCCACAATTCCACCGCGGACTCTCACCCAGCTTCCACTCTACCACTGCTCACAAATATTTCAGTATTTGTCGCTACCTTCCATCCCTCAAGATTTTCTTTCCCTTCCTAATATACATTAGTTATGCTCTTACTAGTTATAGCTGAACACACCGTTACCAGACAATTGGCATCCAATTCTCCGCAATATACAAATTGACTAATGGATTTCTACATCATCCCCTCTTTCATGTTAAGCAAATTATGCATTCAAATGTTCGAGCGATACAATTTGGACCATTGGGGCCTCACTTCTTCTGGGGAGACCTTGTCAGCGTATTTTGGATCCTCATGTTGATCGGTTCACAAAAATCTCCAATTCTTAGTCATCAAGCTCTATTCTTCCATCCTCGTATTTCTTTCCAAATATAAACACCAAAGTTTTAATACTAAAACTTCATCATGCAATAACTGTAAGGATCGTCATTAATAAGACGAAGTCTTGAGGACTAACCATCCCTATAGAACTTTTCAAGAAACATGAAAAGAATATCTTTCCAGCTAAAATTTCAATATACCAAAAACTCGGCCAACATTTCTCTCTATTCCATATTTGACACTTTTTGATTGTGTGTTCCCGGATTGACGTCCTCAAATTTTTGTTTGGAATATTACGCAACTTGAAAACAATGCTCGGAGTTCCATGATATACAATTTGTCTGCTGGAATGCCCCGTCACGAACCCGAACGTCCACCATTCCTTTCATTAAACTAGCTGCAAGTTGGTTGTATATTCATGACATTGTACATTTACTGTATCCTTGCTTTCCATACTTAGACATTTTTTTGATTATGGGTTCCCGGACTGGGTGTGCTCGGGATTGTCTTTCCAATGTTCCATGACTACTAAGCAGTAGCCGGAGTTCCACGATATATAGTTTGTGCATAGGAAAGAATCATCATGCATGAGAGATACAATTTGACCCTCAATCTCTCACCGCCGGATGTATCTTGTAGCCCTGTTTCGAAGCGTCACCAACCGCTTTGGATAATTATTCATTCCTTACTTGTTGTTTTGTGTCCCCACCACCTTCCCGCTCTTTGGAAATGCAATTGGTAAGATTTAATGCTAGAACTTAGTTGTGCATGAACCTTAAACATGTCACACGACCATCCTCTTATGTGGTACACATTTTGTATTCAAGTCCCAAAACATACAATATTACCTTCGGGAAGTCACGTCTCCCAGGGAACCATTTTCCCTAATTCTGAGGCTCGTCCAATGACTTTCCATACTTTCCCATTTCAAGGAATCTCTTTCATCGATCCTTGGGTTGGATGAACAAGAAAACTCCAATTTAGGCATTGTTTATTGTGCCCGACCAAGATTTATTGCCAATAGTTCATCATGAAACATATGTACTGACCGCCATTAAAAAGAAAAAAGCGTAGACAAGACAAAGGAACGAATTAAAGTCTCGAATAATTTAAATTAATTTTATATTCCTCATTTTCTCTTATGCTATACATACAAGTTTCAATATATTGGCTAAAATGAATCCTCCCATCCATTTCTATCTCCATACTTAAGCTACTTTTCTCTCATGTGGGTTCCTGGATAGGTGGGCTCACATTTGCACCTCCATTATTCCATGTCCTTCAAATATTACCTCACCTCCGCTTATATACAATTTCCCTCCTGAATCAGTCTCTATCATATGCTTTTCGGCTGTTATGTGTTTTGTACTCAAAAAGTTATGAGACATAAAATTCGACCCTCACGCCCTCACCTCAAATAGTTGTACCTTGTAACCCTATTTTGAAGCTTCCCAACAACTTTCGATAATTAGACACTCCTTAACTGCTGTGGTCCCCTAACATTTCTCTATTCCATAATTAAGCCACATTTTTGATTGCGGGTTCCTGGAAAGGCAGGCTCATGTTTTCACTCCATTAACTCCATGTGTCCTACAAACATTACCCATATTTTTGTGATATACAAATTCCCCTCTGGACTATCCTATCACACCCTCTTCTGGGTATTATGTGTGTATTTCACTCAAAAGTTTCGACATACAATTTGACCCTCCCGCCCTCACCCTCAACGCTTGTACTCAGGGACCCTATTTTGAAGCTCGCCCAATCGCTTTCCATAATTAGACACTTCTCCATTACTTTATCGCCCCTGACCTCCTCCATACTTCTTTATTACCATGCAATTAGAAACCTTTCATGCTAACAACTTCACCATGGAACAATCAACATTGTCATTAGATCTCCCATTATTACGTATTAAACCAATATCTGCGGGGAGTTATATTGTCCCTTCCGATTGTTCATCTCAAAAATCACGTCATCACAAGACTTGTTCAATAAATATACAAATGCTTAATTGCTCATTACCGCATCCGCCTATGTTCAGACTTCTATGTGTGCAATTACTAATCTTTAATGTTAACAACGCATCATGCAACGAACATCAAAATTGTCATTAATGAGTGAAAGTATCGAGGATATCTCCCATTCACAGACATGCATTGGACCAAGATTTGCACAACTTTATATCATCCCTTCCAAATTTTCATTTCATTCATCGTCTGGAGAAAAAAAATGTTCTTGTAAACTTACGGCAACAGGTCGACAACATTTTTTTGTGGAGAGATGTGAAATATCTTCTGGACATAGTGGACTAGAACTTCCAGTGGTCCTAGGCATACTTTTACTATTCATCCCATTCCACCCATAACGGCGGATTTTGACCTATAGAACGTCATGTAAGGCTGCTTCCTTGAGGTTTTTGATTGTAACGAGGTGGTCTCTTGGTGCATCGAAAATATATTCCAAGTAAAAGAATTATTCCATCATACACTATCCTCCCTGCTTTTGTCACCTTAGGCTCTCAGAAGATGTTAAGATTTTCATAGCCAAAATTGACCTTCAGAGGATAATACTGCAAGAAGTTCCTAGAAAACATGATAACGGGTTGGACATTTTAGCAGAGTTCCTTGAAGACCCAACAAAAGTTCCTAGAGATATCAAAAAGTTGCGTGTAAGTTCTTTTAGAAATCCATTTCGTGAAATTACTTGGTTGTTTACAAGAATAATCCAGACACATCCACAACAAAGTACTTTGTATAATTATTTTTATTTTGTACTTGAAATCCAAGGAACAATTCATTTTTTATTGGGGTAAGCTAATTTCCATTGAAATATGTTCACAATTGTCATGATTCAAAGAATCAAATAAATTTTATATGTCATCCTACTCTTGATTTTCTCGCAATAGTGCATTGTTGTTTGTTTCCAAACATGTCTTTGTCCAAGAAAAATAACCGTGGATTCTGACTCCGCACATTCTGGTACTAGGCCCGGTGGAGGCACAAGGCCTCCCATTGTTTTTTTATGAAGTTTTTAATGAATTTGTCTCAGCTTTCAAAGATTTATTGTTAGGGAAGGATGCTCCAAGGATGTCTTGCCAGGCAACCAATTTTTTAAATAGAAGGGGACACTTGAACTAAATGAAAATTATAGTGTACTAATGGTCTTTGGCTCCAAGTAAAATCCTGCTTTCCATGTCACATCACATACAAGATGTTTGTTGCAAAAATAAAAAGGCAATACAACTACTGATTGCATTTTTTCCATGATAAGAAAAAATAATAGTTCATTCCTCTCACTCGGAAAGTCGGGGACTCTGGGTGCGTAAAGGTCAACCGTGATATCGAATTCGTTACTTTCAAGAAGAAGAACCTAACGTATGTTGAAACGATAAAAGGGTTTGACCCTAGTGGGATTTTTGAGAACATTTACTAGTAGTTGGCTTTAGCAACTCTTTTATCCATAAACGCTTGACCGAAGATAGGGAAAGTGACACCAACAATCTTGCTTCCTCGGCGACAGATGTAGAGACATTGCAAAGCATGACCCAATCTGTATAGACAACATGGAAAAAGTATCCTATCAAGAGTGCTTAGTCCCCCACTAGCACTCCCAAGAGAACTAATATCATAGAGCATTGCTTCAATGGCCCAATCAAGAAGAAAGAAACCCATAAATCTTCAAACGAGGAGGAGATAAGAACCCTCCCATAAAATTGATAGTTCTCACCAGCTTCCAATAGAGAAGAAGAGAAAAATGGGAAGGCCGATGAACCTGAAATTGAAAGTGAATAGTTTCAACTTGAAATTGAAACTGAGTACATACACAAAGTTGGTCCCATTCCATAATGGAAATAGCCGAGACCGACATTTTTATGAAGATGAATCCTTCATTCCGTAGAAATTTTTTGACAACCAATCTAAAATATGGTCATTGAAAATAGAGACGTAACAAATAGGGAAAGGAAAATCTCGTATAGAGATTAAATTTAGGAAAATGAGGCCATCCCAAATATCCCTATTTCATCACAGAATCGGTGATGCTATTGATGATTCCATTTGAGGAATTAAGGTCGAGAATTCCAGACCAAAGACCACAATAAGGAATTTAGGGTTTCATCATACCCCCAGGTTTCCATTCCTTTAGCTAAAACGCCCACATCGCCTAGAGCCCTTATAGAGAATAACATCAAGAAAATAATGCAACTAGTTAACAAGCCCTGTAAACATCACAAAATATAGCTTCACTTGAAACGAGGGCACATGCTTTTCACGAACATTTGCAGGTGAATTTAAAAAATGATCAACGTTTCTGTGAACAGGTGTTGACCCATTTTTTCAACCATGCCATCAACACCTCGGATCTGAAAAGAAGAAAAGAGAATCTCCCCTCTCCAAAGAGGACCAAAAAATTAAAAGCATGATGGCAAAATAAAGTTAAGAACCTGGAGCTTATTATCGAATCATGTAAACAAGCCATATTAGAAAAGGAAGAGTTATTCACAAACCTGATCCAAATAGACTTAGCCAGAAGTACCAACAAGGTTTAAGACCCATAATTAATTCTCAAATCCTTGTCAATTACCAAATAATCCTTTGATGAACAACTTGATATTTTAAAGGGGTTGTCTTTTGAAAAGTTTTACAACGTCGTTGAATATCATGTAGATGAGCTCGAGAGATGGGTAATGGACTATTCGACAAACAATGAAGAAATTGAACAGAGTCTGCATAGTATTTCAATGGATCTAAGGAAATTAGAAAACGACCTTTTCGACATAGAAGTCTAGGATGAAATCAACGTGGCCCCCATGAGAAGCTACATTGAAGAATGGTTCCAACGGAGAATGGACAACCTCATCCAGGAAGGGAAACAACTGATTGACACGATTCCAGTGACCGTCAACGAGAGTAACAAAAACGCATCGGCTTCATAGTAAGTCTATACTGATTTCATCTTGTTTTCTTTATCAATCCAGTTATTATACCTCTTTAAATAGAAAAATCTAACCAAACACTCATAACTTCCATTTTTTTAATTTTCAGGTCTTCCTCTCTATCGTCGCACACTTCTTCTTTCTACATTCCTAATTCTTGTAATTATTTATTTTTATGGTCCACGGGAGCCCCAATCCCAGTCTATATGAAAAACGCATTTAAATTTCCAGAAATATGTAACAAGCATTATTAATTTTTGATAAATTTCGAAGAAAACTAATCCGGGAATGCTAATTTGTTTGTGTCCAGGAACCTTTGTTGCAAGATGTTATTAGTATTCTATTGAATTTGAATGTTTAATGCGTATGCTTCAGAAATACCTTTGTTGCAAGACATTATTAATATTCTATTGTGTTTGAATGTTTGGAACATAAACATAAATATGGAACAGATTCCATAAATATTTGAATGCTAAATTTTTTGTGTCCAGGAACCTTTGTTGCAAGACATTCAAAGACCAGCATCATAGCACTTTTTAAAATGTTAAATCTTTCCTGTACTATCAAAAAAATTGTATATGATACACACATACTTCGAAGTTATTTTTTTGGTGTTGTTATCTGCAACATTTTTATGCCTACTCATCTTCAAATACGTTGAAAGATCTTGGAACCATTTCATTTAATTTTACTTTAATGTATTTTACTTTTATGCCTATTATATTGTATTTGAATTTTTAATATCTATGCTTTAGAAATATGGAACAGATTCCATATTTTTGATAGACTTCAAAGAAAACAGGAACCTTTGTTGCTTCAGAAATATGGAACAGATCCAAACTTTGTTTAATATTCTATTGTATTTGAATGTTTATTGTCTATGCTTCTTGGTCCTTTTTCCTAGGAACCTTTGTTGCAAATCATTTAGACAGAAATTTTCTAAGTACCATGTTTAAACTATATACACCCCAGGAAAAAACTTCCCCGTTCGCATATTAACGTGACACTCCCACTACCACAAAGTCATCCTCTGCATGGATACCACGTGTACTTCAACTTTCTTCCCACATGTCTGTACTCATTTCTGCCATAGCAGTGCATTTATTCCCATTCCAACCTGGCAGGGACTACCCTGCCATGCAACACTTGTTTTATTGCAAAATAATAATGTATAATTATGTAAAACTTCCTTATTTTTAGCCTTAATTATTCAGTAGTTGAATATAATTTTAGATATTCTTTACATTGGAATGAAGGATGTGGCATATCACATTATGTTCTATAGGTTGACATTTTAGTACTCATTCCATTATTTCATAAAATGTATTCCTAAATTAATTGAGCGTTTAATAAGGAATGGAAATATTACTTTACGACATATAAATAAATTATTAATACAACAAATACATTTGATTATACACATTCTAACTACGGATATCATAATAACTTATGTCTCCATTCATTTTTATGAAGAATTATAAATTATTTCATACATAATATTTATTTCCAAATAGAATTCAAGAATTTGAGTACAATAATACAAAGCATATATCAATTATTTAGTCTAAATTCTATCTAGGAAACTAGTTTCATATGAATAATCCACTTTCTATGCATAGGGACCCACTATGGATGCCACCCAAGCTAGGGTATGAATCTACTAGGAAGAAGAACCACCTATAATTTCTACTTCTCATTCAGCCCAACCGATAGTGCTCATGAATCCACTATATCTAGATGATACTATGAATTTCCTCAATGCAACTATCTCCAACAACCCTAACCAACATTCCATTAGCCATGGATTCCATTTTGTTGGAAGATTGGTTGTTGTCATTGATGTCAACCCTAGTGATGGGTTTTGGACCGCAAGATTGATTAAGGTATTTGGACATGAAGGAAAATGCACATGTAGATACAAGACCCATGGATGGATAGTATAGATCATTTTGTTTCCGGTGGTATGTGGCATGTCATGTGGATCCTCATGGTTGAGGATAAATGAATTTTTGAAGATGACAAAGTGAATTGAAGAAGGAAGTACATGTAGGCCCTGAAGATAATTAAAGAAAAGAATTACAAAATAAAAAATTGCCAGGTCGGCCCTAATGTTAAAAGAGAATTGACTAGTATTTAAAAGTAAGTGACATAAATTTTATAAATAAAATATCATTTATACATTCCTGTTTGAAACACAGAGTCAATTTGGGAGGAAATCCTTAAAATTAAAGAGGCCAATTTCAGGGAGGATGAAGTGTTTGGTGATGTGTTCTAAGGTATGTTATTTTAGTCCATCTATCATTTTATATAAATATTTTCTAAAATGATTCAGATGGTAAAATTGCTATAGTATTTAGAAGACATATCAAGAAGGGTACCTGTAGGTAAGAATTTTATCTATTGGTTCCACGCTATAATTGGAGATACACTACATGGAAGAGATAGGGTTTTTGACCAGGTTGACTAGTCCAAGTAAAACAAAATTATTACATTAAAACAATCATAAATTCTTCATAGAGAATCCAAATTAAGTGGTACAAATTGCATTGGAAACAGTACAGGATGTAGTTTCTTTTGTGCGTGTTTCAAGGAATTTGATGTTAAATGAGAAATTTGGGGCGATACATTGCAAGTTTGGTCCTCCTGAATAGAAGCTAGAATTGACCTTCTTTGCTTATGATTTTCAGGTCATCTTACCATTTTGCTATAAAAATTTCCAGAACAATTCAGATGATGAAATTGATATGGTATTAAGAAAACATATCAAAGTACTTGTGGTAAATTTCAATCTTGGTTAAGCTATAATTATGGAGATACATACATGGAAGATAGAGGTTTTGACTAGTCTGAAGCTAGTCAATAAACATGTTTAATTAAGAATAGTCAACTTCTTCCATAGAGAATCCAAATGACATGGGATAGATTTAATTGGAAAGAGTATGGAATATAGTTTATTTGTCAGTTTCAAAATCTGATGTTAAATATTAAGCACAAAGAATTCTATACATGTTCAGTCTCCTAAATAAACCAAAATTGAACAAAGTCTACCATTCTCTATGCTTGTTTTGGGTGGAAGGAAGGGATGGAGAGTTAAATACTCTCTTGATATTGGAGTCCTTATATTCCTCTTGGATTATTATCCCTCCCTTTGTTTGGAAGCTATAGCTACCTTTAGATCATGCACTTCCCTTGAACAATAACTATTGATTATTTCTCATATATTGTGCATGGTGTATTGTAGTGTATAGGTGCTTAACTCTTATACTATTGTTCATTTTCTCATTGGATATAGTTGAATAGGTTAAATTATAAGTTGAAAAAGGTTTTAAATTATGCCAATCACGGATTCCCTCTGATATCAACAATTTAGTATTAGAAGGGTTGCCTTCAGAATAGTTTAACCTTTGGAAGGAAAATCCTGAGCAGAGTGGATGACCATGAGCACATTTAAAATGGGATTCAAAGAATTTGATGGAATAAATTATCTTGGAGTATTAGAGTGAAAACTTACCTAGCGTCTTTGGGAGTAGACATTTGGTACTTTCAGGTTGTAAATGGCATGTAATCCCAAATAATGCTCAACCGATCCAAATGAGAAGAAAATTATGAGTTCTGAATTCAAAAGTAAGAACATGTTATTCCTGTGACATTGGCACCAACCATTTTACTAGAAATTAATGGAGTTCTTGTCTTTGCTAAAGAGGTATGGAGACAAACTCAAAGGAGTATCTCTGAGATGATTCAAAAGTTAAAGCAGAGTTGGGCTTCAGCGACATAGAGTGGAATTTGAGAAATTTGAAGGCGAATGAAAGGAGAGATATTGCAACCTATCTTCTTAGAGTTGATAAGTTTTTTAATGCTATTAGAGATTAGGTGAAAGGCACCGATGAATGGATTGGTTGTACAAAAAGTGTTGAGGAGTCACTTCTCTTGAAGTGTGATGCTAAAGTCCTCCATGCATTGAAGAAACAGGACTTGACCAAAGGCAGCAATGGATGAATTACATGGGTCTCTTACATAGATGATAGAAAATGAGAGCAGTGCAGAGAATTGTGAAACCGACCAAACAATGAAGAAGCCTTTAAAGCCATAAAGAGAGACAAAATACAAGGGATAATGATATGATGAAGAAATAACAAATTTTGTGAGAAGGTTTTAGAGAGTGGAAGATACAAAGGTAGGTCTCCTCTCAAATGCTTCAAATGTGGTAGAATAGGGACTATTGTTTAGCTGCTACTATAAAGAGAGTCTCAACAGTAAAAGAACTACTCAGGGATGATGACATCTCCTGAGGATAGAAATTGATGAAAGAGATGTGATAGGTTTGAGTCCTCTTGTAGCAAAGAAACCCAGGGTGATGATCATAATAATTCTAAAAGAGAAGAAATCATTTGTGAAGAGATTAGACGAGAAGAAACCAACCTTGATTCCTTTTGGGGATACAAAGTAATCTGCAAAGAGTGAACAAGAGATGAGAATCTTGAAAAGTTGGAGCATGTTGACAAAATAACAAATTTAGAAACACAAACATAATACAAAAGGTGAATTGAGTAGTTGAAAAGAAGAGAATTTAAGCCAGAAAATACCATTAGCAAGCTTGAGGAACAATTAGAGATTACTGAAATTGAAGCAAAGGTGGATCACACAAAGGAGGCTACTATTGAAAAAGTTGGAAAGTTCGAAAAGAAACCTTTGAAAATGGATGAGATCATAGCAATCAAAAGATCTCAAATGAAAATCTGGGACCCTAGGATACAATGGCCAGGTTTGAGACAACAAAGAACAAGAGAGGAGAGATAGAAAATGATGAAATAGCACTCGGGAACAAAGGTAGACAACAAAGGATAAAATACTAGAATTGAGAGGAATGAGACATGAAGAAGATCCTCTCCCATAAGGAATGAAAGCAATCATTATGAAGAAAAACTACAGAATAATAGATCATAAACCCAGATGGACCACACACCACAAAGAAGATCAGCATAGGGTGTAAGGAGTTTCTCTTGGACATTGTTATAGAAATTTTGTACATAAGGCAATCAATTGCAGAATCAATGAAAGGAATAACTATGCAAGCTACATGAATGGTGAAAATATAGATGTTTGTGAACCTATCAACATAAATCCTCAAATCATTTCCATTAATGGATCAAAATTTTGTATGTTACAAGTGTAATAATCTTGGTCATAAAGAACGAGATTGTAGAGAGATGGAGGAAGATAATCATATACCAAATTTCTATATACCAACACAACATGGAAAAGGAAAGAGAATTCCACTATTAGAAACTATCAAAATAACATTGAATTCGCTAAAAGAGTACAAGAGAATATGAATGGTTCATAGATAGTGGGTGCTCATCTCATATGATGGAGATCAAAGCAAATTTCATCTTGAAAAGTTGGAAATATTACATTTGGAATTGTCATCTACTAAGAAAAGGAGATTGTAAATCTTGTAAAATTGAAAATATAAAAGCGGGAAAATACCCTGTGGTTGAATGTTGGAAGCATAATCTCCTCGATGTTAGTAAAATGTGTGATCAAAAATACACTCTTACGTTTAACTACCGAAAATGTAAAATCAGAGGAAAATAACTCAGGAAGATTGGTTACAAGTACATGAGAACGAACAATATATACATCCTAGACATGAAGAGAGAGATACAAGCCAAGTTAAGGAAGAAGCCATCCAAAGGAATAAAAATAGGATGAAGTATTGAGTGCACATGTGTTTAGGGGGCATCCCAAGATTTACTGCCCTGTTAAACTTCGGAAGCCCTACCACTTTGCCATTGATGTCAAGGGAGAGAGAAATTAGGTTTATGATAGGGGGGAGCATAAGTTTTGAAATCAATGACAAAGGGGAGATTGTTGGAAGGGTGGTTGTTGTCATTGATGTCAACCCTAGTCTGGAGTTTTGGACATGAATTGATAAAGTATTTGGACATGAAGAGTACACATGTAGATAAAAGACCCATGGATGGATGGTATGCATCATGTTGTTTAGATGGGTATGCAAACTTAAATCAAATAGTATACATCATGTTGTTTGAGGAGAAATGAATTTTAGAACATGACAAAGTGAATTGAAAGAGGAAGTACATGTAGGAAGCCGGAATAATTAAAGAAAAGATTACAAAATAAGAAATTGTCGAGATTCCATTACAATATGTTAAAGTGACATAAATGGTATAAATAAATGTCCATTTATACATTCATTTGAAACACAAGTCCAATTTCAGAGAAAATCAAAAGTAAAGGAGGTCGGATTTCAAGGAAGGATAAATTATTTTGAGTTGAGTGTGTTCTAAAGAGTTTGAGGTCATCTTACCATTTTGCTATAAATATTTTTCTAAAATGATTAGGATAATTGCTATGGTATTATTGAAATTTATATCAAGAATTTTTTGTATTAGAATTTTTTTATCTATTGTTTAGCTATAATTATGGAGATACCTCTGTGGAAGATAGGGTTTTAAACCAGTTCTACAAATAGTCAATAAACAAATGTTACAAGACAAAACAATCATAAATTCTTCTTAGAGGGAATCCAAATTAAGTGGTACAAATTGCATTGGAAGCTTGATCACTGATTTGTAGTTTCTTACATTATTGTAGGTTGAGAATTTTATGTTAAGCTATTGAGAGTAGGGGCATTATTTTAAGTTTGGTCTCTGAATAATCAGTGAACAAAGTCCTACCATTCTCTCTATAACTTGTTTTTAGGGATGGAAGGGGAAGGGAAAACGATGGAGAGTTAAATCCTATCTTGATATTTGAGGTGTGTATATTCCCTCTTGGAGGTTTATCCCTCTCTTTACATTTTTGGAGTTAGCAGCTACCTTTAGAGTCATTACTTCCCTTGAACAATAATTAATGATTATTTCTCATATATTGTGCATGGTGTATTGTAGTGTGGGGTGTAACTCTTATACTGTATTCCTTTATCATTGGATATAGTTGAATGGTTTAAGTATAAGTTGAAAATGTTTTAAATTGTACTTGATATTGATTCCACCCCTCATTATCAACACAGCCATTTACAACACAGAAGCTCAACTTTCCTTTTGTGCAAATCACTCCCTTAATAAATCCATCCCAACAAGTGTAACAATCTATACAAGAAGAGTTTAAGCCACTAACCCCCTTAAGAAATCCATCCCAACAAGTGTAACAATCTATACAAGAAGAGTTTAAGCCACTAATTCTTCCTCGAGGAGATATAGTATGGTAATGTTTGACTCAAACATAGTTGATTTACAACACATGCATAACATTTTTGGGTTTCTATGTTTTCCAATAGCTCTTTGTTCTTAATGGTTTCTTGAAATACTCTAAAGAATCAAGGAACTCCTTCTTTTCTTCATCCTTCGTATTAGGAGGCCTTACTAGTTACATTGTCTTGTTCACCCGATTGTTCCTAAACTTAAAATTCCCATCCTACAATTGATCAAAAGAAATAAAACACCTTCTTTTGTTCTACCTTTTTCCAAGTCTATGTGGTAACTGGTCTCAACCTTCTATACCCATATTTCTCTTAAATCCATTACTTGGCAAGCAACCCTTCTATATAAAATGCCTTGTTCCATCATGCTTTAGTTAGCAAGGCAGCTAGTTTTAATTAAAATTGTATTTCTTCTTTGGAACATATATACATACATATATGTATATATACATATCCCAATGGGGTATCTCAATCGATTCAAATGAACTATTTCAATGTGAAGTTTGCAATAATGTCTCTAGTTCTAGTTTGGTTGAGTCTTGTTGGGTTAGTAGCTTCTATTTTGGTTGGTGGTTGAAGCACTGTGGTGTTACTTGTTAATTGAAATTGAATATTCCAAGCAAAATACGAAAAAAATAGTTTCAAAAATCAATTAAATAGAGAAAGATAGATGGAATTATCACTACATTAAGCAAATAACATAATCGAAATGAAAAAATAACATACTAAGAAAACCTTTATTGGTATTTAGGATGGATGTAATGTTCATTTTCCTCTTCAAGGGGGAACCTCCGACGTTAGCAGAGCTCCAAATACAATCATATTCACTTAAAAACCCATTACATAACTTCTTATACTATATATAGTTTCTAATTGAAGAAAACCCTAACCACCTTATGGACCTCCAGTAATGACACCTCAACCACTAACTAGTGGACCTTCTTTAATGAGGCCACTTAGATTTATTTATTTCACACTATACTAACTCGTGGTGAATTATTTAATAAATATGGCCCTCAATAGATTAAGTAACAATCTATTCCACTAACTAGGGAAGTAAGGTTGGGACCCTAACATGCCCTCTCCCTTACAAAGTATCCTTGTCGTCAAGGCTAGAGATGAGGGATTTGGTGGAGAATCTTTGTTGGTTCCTATGTAGCATCTTTAGGTAGTGTATCCTTCTATTGGATAAAAAAATCCTTGATCATGTGCTAGTGAAGACGACATGTCTCATGTTTGTCCAAAACAATCTTAGGCGGTAATCAAATGGAACCATCTTCATCTAGTTTTGGAAGGATGGTTTGAACTCTATAATTGGACCCAAGCACTTTCTTTAAGAGTCATTGGATTGATATGTGTGAGTATAGTATAGGGTCCATAAAACTTAGGAGCTAACTTTTGGTGGATTTTCTCCTTGAGTGAGGTCTACTTATATGGTTGGCTATGCAAGAACACGCAGTCCCCTTTATTGAATTAATGTTCATGGTGATGTTGATCAACCTGTTTAGTCACATGATTCTAATCCAACACCAAATTATATTTGAGGGTACAAATGATGTCAACACATGATGTTAGGGATTTTCCCACCTCCTAAATATTAGAGAGGCATAGTAAGTACAAGATCACTAACCAAGGAATTTATCCAAAGACTGGCTCAAAGGGGG
>SNQJ01S0015048.1:0-24995 GCA_010110895.2 Picea sitchensis | reverse complement strand
GGAAAAAACTACCAGTTATCGAAGATGTAGATGGAATATTATTTATATCAGAAGGATATATTCCTACCATTGGGTGGAATAGAAAATAATCTGATGGCCATGAAGGACGAATAATGGGAGTTTCTTGACAGAAAGGCACTAGGAACGATACGGTTGAGCCTGAAAATGTCGGTGGCTTTCAATATTTAAAAAGAAAAGGCAGCGAACGAGTTGATGGACGCATTGGATAAACTATATGAAAAACCCTCTGCATACAATAAGGTATTTCTAAGGAAGAGATTATCTAATATGAATATGTTAGAAGGTGGGTCTGTTGCAGATCATTTAAATGAATTTAATATGGTTACTAATCAACTAGGTTCTGTAAAATTAGACTTTTATGATGAGGTCGGGGCTCTTCTAATATTGTGCTCATTGCCAGAAAGTTATAATGGATTGGTCATGGTTGTAAGTAACTATGTCTCTGGTTCAAAAAATTTAAAATTTGATGATGTTGTTGGTGTTTTCCTTAGATAGGAAAAGCACAGTTGAGACATCAGGTTATGCATTAAACATGGAGAACATGGGAAGACAAAAGGATAGAGGAAATGGCTCAGGAAATCGCACGAATTCTAGGAAGAGTAGATCCAAATATAGACTGGGAAAGATAGAGTGTTGGAATTGTGGGAAGAAAGGACATCTGAAGAAAGACTACAAAGAAACAAAGAAACAAAGATATGGACAATAGGAGAAAAATCAGGAAGAAAATGTAACAGGTGATGTGTTACAAGATGCTTTGATTCTTTCTGTAGATAATATTTATGAGTCTTGGGTAGTAGATTCATGGTCTTCATTTCATGCCACACCCCATAGGAATCATTTTCTAGGTTATGTTCAAGGTGATTTTGGACAGGTTCATTTGGGTGATGATGCACCATGCAAAATTTTTGGAATGGGAAAGGTAAAAGTAAAGAAAAGGAATGGAAAATAGTGGTTGTTGAAAGAGGTAAGACATGTTCCATATCTAAGGAAAAATCTGATTTCAACAAGGAAGTTGGAAAGTGAATGTTGTATATCCATATTTATAGATAAGGTGTGGAAGGTCACTAAAGGATCATGGGTGATAGAAAAATGAGAGAAGGTAGGTACATTGTATTTATGTATTGACTCTTCTATCTCTTTAGCTTCTACAGGAGTGGATAAAACACTATGAAATCATAGGCTTGGACACATGAGTGAGAAGGGGATGTCGATACTTCAAAAAATAAATTTGTTGCCAGATATTAAACAAATTGATTTGGATTTCTGTGAGTATTGTTACCAGATATTAAACAAAAGAGAGTCAGATTTCTCAGAGTTGAAAAAGAAAAGAAGAGTGAAAGGTTAGAGCTTGTGCATACAGATGTATGGGGACTAACTCAGGTATCAACTCTTGCTGGCTCTCGTTATTATGTTACTTTTATTGATGATGCAACTAGAAAAACTTGGTTTTATTGCATTCAACAAAAATATGATGTTTTTGATACTTTTAAGAAATGGAAAGCTTTGGTTGAGAATGAGACAGGAAAAAGGTTGAAGTGTCTCAGATCAGACAATGGAGGTGAATATTTCAGCAAGGAGTTTGATGATTAATTTTCATACCATGGGATTCATAGAGATAATACAGTTCCAGGAACAACACAAGAAAATGGTGTGTCATAAAGGATGAACAAGACGATCATGGAGCATGCAAGGAATATGAGATTGCATGTTGGTTTTCCCTTACAATTTTGGGTAGATGTTGTAGATACTTCTATTTACTTAATAAACATATGACCTTCAAGATATTTGTATGGTGGAATTCCAGAGGAGGCATGGACAAGTAAAAAGGTAAACTATTCTTTTTTGAATACTTTCGGTTGTGAAGCATCTGCCCGTATTGATAAAGAAAATAGAACAAAGCTTGAGGAAAAATCCAAGAAGCGTACCTTTATTGGATACTGTGTTAATGATTTTGGTTACCACTTATGGGATTATGAAAATAACAAAATCATTAGGAGTATATATGTCATATTCAATGAGAAGGTCATGTACAAAGATCAGTTGGAGGGAAAGAAACATGAAAAAGAAAAACCAAAATAGACAGTGCCTGATGAGATCACTGAAAAATAAATTCCAAAGGTACCAGAAAATCAAAATGTACAACAACAGGAGAAACAAGTACCTCAAACTCATGCAAGTGTTGTTAGAAGATCTACCAGGTTAAGTAGACCCCCTGAATGTCACTCTCCTTCATTGTATTATTTATTGTTGATTGATTCTGGTGAACCAGAATGTTATAAAGAGGAAATGCAAGTAGACACTAAAAAAAAGCTTGATCAAGGCATGAAAGAGGAAATGAATTCCTTGGTAAATAACCAAACTTGGGATTTGGTTCAGTTTCCTACAAGAAAAAGAGCATTGCAGAATAAATGGGTTTATAAGTTGAAGAAAGAAGATGGAGGCAAAAAGTGGTACAAGGATAAACTTGTTGTAAAGGGGTTTGCACAAAAGAAAGGTATAGATTTTGATGAACTATTTTCTCTTGTTGTTAAAATGACTTCAATTAGGACTATTTTAAGTCTTGTGGTAGTAAAATATTTACATCTTGAACAATTAGATGTAAAAACAACTTTTCTCCATGGGGATTTGGAGGAAGATATTTATATGCAACAACCACACGGGTATGAGGTCAAAGGAAAGGAAAATTTGGTATGTAAGTTGAAGAAGAGATTATATGGCATAAAAAAATCTCCATGGAAGTGGTATTTGATGTTTGACAGGTTTATGATAGAATAAGGTTATAGTAGATGTCATTATGATCACTGTGTTTATTTTAAGAAGCTAGAAAATGGAAGATATATTATCTTGCTATTGAATGTACATGACATGCTTGTTGCAGGGTCTAATATGAAGGATATAAATGTGCTCAAGAATAAATTAGCTAATTCATTTTTGATGAAGGATTTGGGTGCTGCAAAGAAAATCCTTGGTTTGAGAATAACAAGAGATAGGAAAAATCAGAATTTGACATTGTCTCAGGGTGAGTACATAGAGAAGGTGTTGGAGAGGTTTAGAATGCAGAATGAAAAACTAGTTAGTACACCTTTGGCCATCCATTTCAAATTAACCAAAGAAATGTGTCCCAAGAAATAGGATGAGATAAAATACATGTCCATGGTCCCTTATTCATCAGCAGTTGGCAGCTTGATGCACGCGGTGGCTTGCACAATGCCAGATATTACACATGTAATGGGATTTATGAGTAGGTATATGAACAATCCAGGTAAAGAACATTGGGAGGAAGTAAAGTGGATTCTCGGGTATTTGAAAGGTACTGCTACTCTTGCATTATATTTTGGAGGTTAATAGACTATTCTACAAGGATATGTTGATTCATATATGGCAGGTGATAAATATAGCGGGAGGAGCACCACAGGGTATTTTTTTAATGTAGGTGGAACACAATTAAGTTGCATTTCGAAACTGAAAAAGGTTGTTGCACTTTCAAAAACAAAGGCAGAGTTTGTTGTTGCTATAGAGGCTAGTAAATAGATGATTTGGTTAAAGAGGTTTATGGAGGAATTGGGAAAGAATAAAGATAATAGTAGGTTGTACTATGACAATGAGAGTGCCATTCATCAATAAATTATCCTTACATTCGAAGACTAAGCATATACAACTCATGTACCATTTCATACGATCAGTCTTGGAAGATGGACATTTGAAGTTGGAAAAGATACACACTATCCAAAATCCTGCAGACATGTTAACAAAGTGAGATATGAGGAATGAAATTTGTTCCTATTCACTTTTAGTTGTTCTTCAAGCATGAAGGTGAATATAATAAATTATCCAGATCTAAGGTGGAGTATAGTCCACCTAGTACAACAACAATGGAGTTGTTGTGATCTGTCTCCAAGTGGGAGATTGTTGGTTGTGGAGCCTGATTATCTTCCTGTTTCATAGGTCTTTGTTTTCAACCGTGTTTATACTCCATGAATACTATATACCCCTCCATGCAGGGGGGTTGCATGGGAGGATTTACCCCCCAGTGGCGTCCAGGGAAAAGAAGGGGTTAGGGGGCGAAGCCCCCGAAGGAAATTTTTCCTTGTAAATGTATATTGTAATTTCATAGTAAATCTAGACCATTCATCATAAGGTCACATATATAATGATAGAATTTATGTTATGGTTTTTTTCCCTAGAAGGCAACCCTTTTTTATGAGGGAAATGTGTTGCGGCTATGCATCATTGTGAATATTGTATTATGAGAAAGGATATTGTGAGAGAAAGAAGAGGAAGTTACAACGAGTGTGTTGTAGGTTGTATCCCTTCATTTGCTGGATAATAAGAATGAAGAACCTGTAAATTTCTCTGGTGGACATAGCCCACACTAGGTGAACCACATATATATATGTCTCTATTTTATTGTGTATCTTCTGTGTTTTATTTCCACATTTGTTTTTATTTTATTGCTTCACGATCCTGTTTTTTTAACATGACTTTATCCAAAATTCTTCCATCAATTTCATCATTAGAAATGGCCATAAATAATTTATTTTCCTTACATTTATACCCTCGAGAATATTTTTCATCACTATTGTAGCATAGACCCTTATGTTGGTGTTCCACCATTTCCACCCATGTCAACTTGTGGACCATAAGGGGTGGGGAAGGCTTCTGAGGAGCCACCATATTTGGGTGGGGATGTGAAGGAAAGATAGGATTTTTGGTATAAGGATAGGATATAACTTGTGCATAATGAGAAAGATCAGTGGCATCCAACCAAGTAACAAGGTGGTTCATCCCTATGCGGGATTTGATTTCCTTCTTAAGACCACTAGTGAATCATTGCTTAAAAAACTTATTAGTTAATTTTTTTGTTCTAACAACCAAGTATTCAAAAGAATTAATGTTTCTTCCACCATGCCTATTTGGAATGATTTGGTAAGATGGCCCAAAAAGTTGGTATCTTTGATGAGTCAAGCAAATAAGGTTTTCACAAACTACCTCCATGTAGTGATCCCTGGATATGATTTCTCATGCCATTACCATCATTTCTAACATTCCCTATACAAATAGAGGAAAACTATGCAAAATTTCAATAGGTCATATGTTATAAGGGAAAATGCGTGACCCATTTGGTCAATCCAACCAGTCGTATTTGACCCATCAAACTTATTCTGATCAATTTTAGGAAAGTGGGGCATTAGAGTGTGGGAATAGTAAAAACATGAGAAATTATGATTGATACCTCCTTCCTCCTAAATGTGATTACCTTTATGGGAGCCTTCCCAAAATCATTTTCTTCCTCCTCAAGCTTACCTTTCATATTCACAATTTGATAAAAAAAATAAGGTTGACTTGTGTAGTGAGGGAAGACATATTGGTTTCCATTTTGTGAATTGACTGGGTGAAAGACTTCACTTTTTTATGTATGTCCTCGATGGATAACATTGTGTGGGTGTTTTTTATGGGACTACTAGGTCCACTAAATAGGTTAGTCAAGAGTTATCCTAACATGATTAATGTCCCAAGGGGAATCTATTGAGGGGGTCCAAAAAATATAATTGGTTACTGTAGAATGACACCATGGCGATCAATATCATAAAATGATTCTATTGATATAGGTCTCTCGTAATGGTGTTGACATACCCCAAACTCTTTTTTTAAATCACAAGGGAGCATTACTCCATCCTGTGTATTATTTCACTAAAAGAATTCTCGATTTCTTGATATTGCAAAATGTGTAGTTATTTTGTTGCTTGTGCCGCAAAAGTTAGGGTTTGCAAGAAGATGATAGGATTTACAAGGTCCTAAGGATAGAGGAGTATCAAGTGCTATATCTCTTGGATATACCAGAGGGTTTCCAACAATAGTACAATGTGAAATCTTTCATGACACCAACTAAGGTTGATAGACTATATCCTTAACGTACTACCTCATTAATTAGTAAGTGAGAGTGATATTCTTAGTGTACTATAGTAATAAGAATACCAACGAGATCATGTAACATCAGTTTTAGGTGTTCCTAGGGGTATTTCGATATCCTTGAATGTATATGGAAGACAATTATGAATATAGGTGTTGTATAATGTGATACTACTTGAAGGGGAACCAACAAAGGTTACATGGGTGTCCAACTAGGTGATGCCTCTTGTATTTTATGTGTGTATTGTTTCCTAATCACATGTTTTCATGCTAAATTATAGATCTCTGTGTTATTTAGATATGCGGGAACATGTATCTATTCTAATTTTATTTTATTTTAAATTGGAGTGTGTGTTGGCACAAGGAAGAGATTTAATACCACTTGTGGTGTTCCTTGTTAGTTGAAATACAATATTCAGCAAAACAAGTACAATATAGCCGCAAAATGAAATTAAACATAGAAATATAGATGGAAATAAAGTTTTAGAAAACAAATAATATAACTGTAATTGGAAGATAACATAGCAAGCAAACCTTTATTGGTATTCAAAACTAGATGCAATGTTCACTTATCTCTTCAAGGGGGAAACCTACAACATGAGTAGAGCTCCAACTATAGTAGTTTTCACTTGAAAATCCATTACATAACTTCTACTACTATATATAGTTTCTAATTGAACAAAACCCTAACCACCCAATGAACCTCCATTAATGAGGCCTCAACCACTAATGAGTGGACCTTCTTTAATGAGGCCACTTACATTTATTGAGTTCACATTCTACTATCTTGTGGGGCCTTATTTAATAAAGATAACCCTCAATACATTAATTAACAATCTATTCCACTAACTAGGGAAGTTAGGGTGGGACCCTAAAAGCCACCTTTTATTCAGATATTCTAGGGAGAAGGGCATGATTGGAAGCTTAATACTTGATATATATTTAATATTTAATAAATTTATTATTTGTTGTCTTATTCAAATGTACAAAAACATGTATAAATACATGTACATGAGTAGAGTCATGTCTTTTTGTCTAAAAATACGTGACTTTGCATTAAAAGTAATAATTATTACATTAATGATTTAATTAATAATTAATGACATTGTAATATACACAAGGTATATTGCAAGTCATCCGTCCTAAAAATAAGCTTCGTCCTTGAATCATAGGTAAATATGAATCTTCTGAATCTTCTTTCATCTAACTAGTGATGTTTCTTCACTAATTACAAAGTTTCTAAAATATATTCACAATTGTTTCCGAGTATTATGTGTTCTACTAAATATCTTGCACATCCTTAAAATGTCATCTTTCCTATTTCTGTACACAAAGGAGTTGTGTATTTTATGCCTGAAGAGTACCATTTGGACATAGTACACCTCCCAAGACATTGTGCAAAAACACGTGCTAATTTTTCCTCAACAATCTGTGTGGTAGGGTTTCCATAATGTCCATATTCATAACTAATGTGTCTACCCTCCTAGAATGCAATCAATTCCGCAGTATTTTTGAAAGTGTATGTAGATGTATGAATAATTGAGTAGCAATTGCATGGGTAACTATAGCACGTCTTGTATTTTCACTAGAATGGATAGTGAGGATTCCAACGGGGATACCAGAGTCCTTTTGCTCAGATATGCACATTAGACATGAATTTCTATGACGAAACTATTTGAGAGTGCACTTTGAATGATAGAGGTGTTTGCATGGAAATTGTTTGCATGATGTTTAGTGGAAAACATTTCTTGACACATTGGGCACATCACTCCATCATCTTTTTCACTTTCTTTGCAAAACATAACTATTGTTAGCTCATTGAATGCTACACGAAGGCTATCAGGTACCTCTTTTTCCTCTGCAGGACTACTAATTATTCTTTCCCCTCGAAAGTTAATCACACCAATATCAATCATTTCATATATGAAATAGATGTTATACGTACAATCTTCTAAATGTTGATTGATCTAATGCCATGTGAAAATGGAATTCCATATAATTTGATTGGAATAATTGATTCCTTGGTTGCGTTGGTGATAATATTGTATACATCGAACAACAATAATATTACCTGGAAATGTAAATGTTGTGAAGTAGTCTTCGATTTGAGTATTGAATATAAAATGATCAACGTTCTCCCCACGCCATCGATCATCTAATTCACGCATATCAATATTCTCTAATAAACTCTCTACTTCCTGAGATTGGCACTGGAGAAATAAAAACAATGTATTAACACTCACAATTGACACCAAATGGTTATCTTCTTCAAAATTCCAATCCTGTTTCTTTAGCCATCAAATGGTAGGGATCCCACCCTCTATTTCATCATCGTCATACTATTCCGACAATGTTCCCGTGGATTTTTGTGCAACACGTTTAATATCGTTACCTCTTCAAACTCGACATTGACTCGTTTTATGTATGTTCCCGTCATTTGACGACAATCACAATAGAAAGTGTTCTAGGAGTGAGAACGATATTTAAATGTGAGAGATGTCCCATTGGATTGGAGGCTTATAGGCTTCTCACCTCTATTATGGGGTTTTAATGTGCTTTTCTGGTGGCGATTTTCATCGGTATGGATTCTGCTACTTTCATCCTTGTCCTGATGTATAGATGTGACATTAATTTTTTCTTCATCATAAAAAATCTGGTAATACCTAAAGCATCGATTTTATTTACCCATCTTGTTGTATCTCTTACATTTGATCCATCAAATTCTGGAACAATAATATTCACCTTGGGAATTCCATTATTAGATGTCCCCATCTTAGGCGAGTAATGTGATTGGTTAGGCCCCCACTGCGAAGTTGAGTTACCTGGTATTCCACTCACATTTTCGATTGATTTGAGCTATAATCTCATGTCATGGTATTTTTTGTTGCATTCCATTAGTTCTTCATTCAATTTTCCAATTTTGGCATCAAACGAAGTACTTACTTGATTTATAAAGCCTGTGAAAAAATCTTTGAGGTTTTCGCTTAGCTCCAGTGTGGAAGAGGAATTGTCCTCTAATCCTCCTCTCTTTTTCTCTAGTTCTCTAAGATTTCTCTCGGGTCTCCTTGTGTTTCTCATGTTGCTCGTCAGTAAGAAGACCCAATTTATATGTTAATTAAAGAAGAATTGAAGGCTCACTTTGAGGGTAATAGAGAGAATATGTATTAAATATTTATAATATTTAATATATATTAAATATTTTAATATTTAATATATATTAAATATTTTAATATTAAATATATATATATATATATGATGAAAATGGGTGAGATGGAAAATGGGGGAAAATGGCGAGTGGGTATGTTCGAGGGAGGTAAGGGAGAATGGAGGGTGGGTATTGTGGATAGGAATGAGGGCGAATGAGGAGGGAGAATGAGTGGCAGAATGGAGGCCGAATGGAGGAGAAAGATGAGGCCGAATGGAGAAGGACGTGATGCAAAATGGAATTCGAATGGAGGGTGATGAGGTGAGGGATGAATGTAAAGGTATGCGAATGGATGGGGTGTGTAGAAACAAAGGTCTGGGTTGGTCGGGGGGACGAGGGTTGATTGGACGAGCATTGATGAAGAGAAGGAAGGGAGAATGAGACAACAAAGAGGGAGTGTAGGTAGATCGGTATGGGCGAAATCATGAGCATAGAGGGAGCACGAGACAACAAAGAAAGCACGGGAATATGGCGAGCGAAATGAGACAATGAGGAGAGTTGGAGAAGTTGTGCGAGGGTTTGGAGGTCGCAGGAATGAACTACTTTGATACCAATTGGAAGTTGTAAACCATATATATATATATATACTTATTATTCATTGTCATATTCAAATGTAAAAAAATGTTTATAAATACATGTACATGAGTAGAGTCACGTCTTTTTGTCTAAAAAGATGTGACTTTACATTAAAAGTAACAATTATTATATTAATGNATGAGGAGAGTTGGAGAAGTTGTGCGAGGGTTTGGAGGTCGCAGGAATGAACTACTTTGATACCAATTGGAAGTTGTAAACCATATATATATATATATATATATATACTTATTATTCATTGTCATATTCAAATGTAAAAAAATGTTTATAAATACATGTACATGAGTAGAGTCACGTCTTTTTGTCTAAAAAGATGTGACTTTACATTAAAAGTAACAATTATTATATTAATGATTTAATTAATAATTAATGTCATTGTAATATACACAAGGCATATTACAGTGATCTTGTGAGGATTTCCCTAGAAAACAATATATGTAATATTGTGTATACATGAACAATGTGATTTGTATTAGGCCATGTGGTCTCTTATTGTAAACATCATATTGTAAATTGATAATTGTGATGTTCATATTCCTTTTCAGAGCCCATGGACAAGTATCACCAAGGCCAAGTATTAACTAGAGAATGATAGGACTTAAACTTAGGTTTATATCATGTTTATATTTCTTAGGTACCATGTGGTTATGTCATTATGGTAAAACTTCCATTCAAAAGTTAAAATGGTGAAATGATATAATGTTCATAAAATTGGTTTCTATGAATACAGAGGGTTATGATGCAACAAGAGGGGAAGTAAGGATCCCAAGGTGTCCTTTCCATGTATCACTTGAAGAACACTTATGTAATTTTTTTTAATATTTCATATGAAGAACTCACCACCTATATTGACCTAGAGGTATTCCTAATGACAAGTGTTATTTTTTCTTTTTTCTTTTAAATGATTAACCCATGGATGTACTTATTTAATATTTGATATTCATGAGTGGCCAAGCTCATTCAATTGGTATTGGAAAAAAAGATATCTAAAAATAGAAAGGGATTTCCTAAGGGGATTCAAAAAAGAGGGATTTAAGTGTATCAAGACTTGATTAACGAATAAACTAGAAAAAGAGGATACAATATATAAAAAAGTGAATTTTAGTCAGAGGCTTATGAGGAAATATGGGAAGAATGGTATCTCTTAACATTGGAGGTTGAGAAAAAAAGAGTAAACACCACAATGAATTTGTACTTAGAGTCAAAATCAAGTTCTATATTATAGAAGAGGTTTGACGCCTAGTGCTCCTCAAAATGATGATAAGATCCATGTGTCTCTTCTTCTCTATTTAAATAATGGGGTAGTAAAATAAGAGGTCTCAAAGGTAGTTGGATTTGAGTTTGTAACATCCCGCTCTTGTGAGCACACGTTATTGACTTATTTTTTGAGGACACTAGCGTGCAAGTGATCTAGTTATAGTACATGGTTATTTGTTTCACTTATGGATTCTTATGACGATGTTGATGGATTATCATTTTATGTTATTTGTTATATGTGTATTGACAGATGCTATTGATGAGTTTCCTTGAGTGTGCAGGCCACTTGAAGGATTGTGGATGCCAAGGGCATTAATGGACCTCCTTGGACTCCATATTGAGTCAGGGGGTGGATTATATTGGTTTGAGTATTTCATTTATTTATATGTGACATATGATCGATTATAGTATAATTTTGTATATGGATCATTGACAATGTTTCATTGATGGATGCAGGCTGATGCGTGCTTGCTAATATGATTCACATAAGGAGTAAAGGGACCACGCACATAGACTAGATATTGAGGGAGAGGTGTGGAAACATCTCCGTCACATCATACTAGCACTCCTGCCATTGCTTGAATTGTAGGTTAACAATTACCTAGTTCAAGAGGTCCACCATGTTGTGAGGGCAGACTGAGACAAACTCTCATGAAGATTTCTAAGGAGTGTGCAATACGGCAGGGTCCTTATTCCTTARAAGCCCTTAGTCTCTCACAAGGTCACCCGAATGGAGTGATTACTCCAAGGGTTGAAAAACTACCAAAACCAGTCAAAGGTGAGTGACACCCTTGGAGCATAGAATGTGTCTTGAAGGGCATGTCATGTAAATAAAAATTGGGTTAATGAATCTAGATGGCCTAGAAAACCCTAAGCGAATAATTAAACCTTGTAAAATCTTGAGCATTGTTGGATTAATTAATTAATTAATTAAAGAATGAATTTAGTAATTGTAAACCCCAAATGAAGTCTAAGCCTATGCCTAAGTTTTTGTAGGAGGCTAACACTAAATTATTAACTAAATCAAAAGGGGAATGAGGTAAATAAATTCAAGAATTATGTAAAATGAAATAATCCTAAAGAATTGATTTAAGGCACATAGGTGTAAGAAAATATTAAAAGGGATTTTTTAAAATAAGAAAGAAACAAAGATAAGAGAATGTGTAAGCATAGAAAGGAATCCAGAGTCTAGTTAAACACTAGTCTAACTAGAGAAGAATATTATTTTAACTCAACTCGGATTTAGTAAGGTGTTAGTCATTAATTGGGAATAAGGGGAATAAAGAGACAACTAGGAGTGATTTAAGGAACGCTTTTAGGAAGAGTGAGGAAAATTGACTTTAATTAAAATAAATTGAAGAATTTACTTGTGCAACTTGGAGAAAGGGTTACAAGTGTACGGGGGAATAATTCTAAATTATTTAATTAAAAAGCGAATTAACTGTGCAAGTGGGAGGGCGTCATTAAGGAAACTCCTATAAAGAAAATGGAAAAGAGGGGAAAGGGATCACACTGGTTATGGGTAAAGTTATGCTACGGAAATTTTGGTTGGTTTTACTTGTGAGAGTTAGGATACCCAGCTTGAGAGAGAGTGGTGGCTCTACCTTGCGAGACAATCTTGGAGCTAGAGGATTCTGGTTGTGTGTGTGGCCTCTTTGTGGCTCGGGGGGCTAAGGGGGAAGAAGAGTACCCATATCATTGGCTGGGAGGTATTGGTGAAGTCCTTGGATTGGAAAGCGACAGGAGAACCGATGCGCACCGTTGTAGATTGAAGCAACTTCCATATCAACATCCTTCTATTGGTTACGATATTTAATGTTTCTAGTTGATAAATTGTAGATTATGGATCATGTAACGATTGTATTGGATTGAAGTTGTTTTTCTTTTTTTAGGAGACATTATTGGAAATTATATGTAAATTGTTGTCAATTTGGGAGTGAACTATTCAGGGGATTTGAGAGGCCTTACTTCTAAAATAAAATGTTTCTCTATGCATAAGCTTGGTATCTAACTTAATGCAATCACCATGTTCAGAATGATCCGTATTGTATTCAAGTGTTAAATGATTGTTAATGTAGTTTAAACATGTACATAAGTGATACATATAAAGGAGGGGCGTGGTTATACTTGCACCTAATACATAGCGTTGTTAAGTAACTAATGATGAGTTAATTACAAATTTCTGTAATAAGGATTATAGTTGATGGCAGAGTGGTCAAATTTTTGATCTAGAGAATTAGCCAAAGGAGAAGATTCCAGTTAATCTTATTCACCTTGCACCTATCCCAGTCAAGTGGACTAAGGAGAATTTTTTTCTTCAATCATCTCAAATAAATAACCCCTGCCGTAACTTGCATATTTAGGGAACCTTAACCCTCATGAGTTTCGTTGAGTTCCTTAGTCGTTCTAAAGGTTTGATTCACTGGTTAAAAAAAATAATTTGTTGAGTGAATTTGTGGGGACAGTTTTGGTATTGAAATGCACAAATTTCCTCCCTTACCCTCTCTAATAATCGGGAATTAACACTCATTTAGAATTTCTCTTGTGGCAACATTCTGCAGTTATATTCCGTGGCCATTTCTTGCTTGTGTAGTAAGGCTCATAGTCCTGAATTATACAGGTGAGGCATTTTCTTGCTGAGTTAGCACACCCTGTTATGATAAGGGTTTCCTCCTTCGAGCCAATCTAACATAGGCTGGGCACTTGATCACCTGAGAGCGATGTTCGACCTTGAATGAAACTGACCTCACCTATAAATCATGTATATCATTATTAAGATAATCATTGTTAAATGGGGTGGGTAGTTCTTAAATGTTCAGGACATGGTTGATCAGTTATTTGTGTTTCGCTTCAGTTGATCGTGATGCATTGAATCGTGTTTCTATCTGATTATGTTAACGTCTTGATTATGCTTCGTTATTTGTTATGATGATGAGTAGATTGTGTTGTTATTTATTTGTGTGACGATTCTTTTATCCAAAAAACATTTTTACCTATTATACTTCGTTTGTTGTCGTAACGGTGGGGTCGTTACAGAGTTTATGTAATAGCTTCCTATAAAACCATGTAAGCTCTCTAATGGAAAATGAAACATAGTTTTGGTATTCAAAATGAAACTGGGATCTCAATGTGTGAGGTGTCATGAATCGGTAATAATACATTGGATCTCATAATAAGTTGAACAAGAGAAAATGACGTGTTAGTGTGATTCAAGGTCCCTATTACATGGTTTACATATATATTAATCATGAGGCGTGCGATGATAAATCTCCATCCTTAGCTTCTGAGAACAAACTATGAATTTCCCAAGATAAACACAAAGGCTATGAAAGAGTTGGACCCTAAAATAACTCAAAGTGATGATAAAATTACTCTCAATATTGAGATAATTAAATAAATAATAATAAATTTTGATGGGAGCCCATCATCACTAACCCTGACCTACGATTGAAGGTTGGGTGTTGCACCCAAGGGATAAAGATGACCCCTACCCAATATGAGATTGGGTTCTATATGAAATATTTGGATTTTGGGCTTTCGAGTATTTTAGTTTCTAAGGTTTTATTCCCATGCTTGCTCTGCAAAATGAACTTATTTTTTTCACATAAAATGTCTTTCATATATGTACAATATTAATTGTCAAAGAAATCTTATTAAAAAATAATAATGATAATAATAATGAAGTTTAGGAAAAAAATGCTTACTTGATGAAATCCAAGTATATTATAGGTTTTATCTTTGAACCTTCTCTGCAATTGATTTATGGTTATCTGTTTTATATTTGATTAAATGTAAAGATGCTAGATGGTGGAATATTGTCAATATCTAGGACAAAAGAGTGCAAAAGAGGCTTAACCTTTGCATAATAAGTCTTGGTAGTCCTTCTTAGCAAAATGCATGGAAATATAAAGTGTACGAAAATGATGCTTTGCTCAAAACTAGAACAAGTTTAGCAATAAAGATTGCATGTGAAAATAAAAATGTGAAATGATACCCTAGTGATAACAAGCTAAACCTCAAACTTTGCAAAACTAATATCATGAGAGATTAATTTATTGAATCTAATCAATGTAGAAATAAGAACTCTATTAAGAGGATAACATCTTGTTTGTCAAATTTTAATATATCAAATCTCATATTTATATAGTAAATTGGATGATACAACCATGAGAAAAAAATGATTGAATTAAATCTATTTAAAAAAATAAAGTTAATTTGTGTTTAAAAAATTAAAACATATATGATGATGATGATTATTAACATCTACTAAGGCCAATTTTTATTTATCGGGCCTTAAGAAAAAGTGGTAAGGAATTACTTGGTTTTCTTTAGAATTTTATTTCTATGCTTGAAAAGATTGAAAAAAAGAATTCTAAATCTCCATAGTTTTGATGAGTTAAGAGGTTAGGAAGGTTAGTATGGTTATTAATATTTTGAAATCAAGATCTAATGTGTGTGTATGTAGGATCTTCTAAGATAAAATGTTTTTCATCCTCCACCTTCTTAGCATCACGAAGATGACAAATTATTTCTTCCCATGGTGTTTTGGGAATTGGTCAAAGCCCTGTTTCACTATGGACCTCATGATAATTTGTTCTTACTTTAGCAATGTTTATTTTCTTCTTCAAACTAGTGATAATAGAAAGATAATTTTCATCTTCTAGATTAGGGTTAATGACCTCTTTATAATATCTCAATTTTCTCTTATCCTCAAACTCTTTATCTCACCACAATTTCTCCTTCAATTTAGATATTGTAGTATTATTAATGTTATCAATACTTTGCAGAGTGATATCCTCCTCTTCTCCTATGATTTAGCCAAGACTTGACATATTTATGCCAACCCCCCTTAAGTCGCATGTGGCTTTGACTAGAGCTTGAAGCAATATTAGGAAGTCTCTTGTCTTTCATGTTAGTTGTCTTGGGCTTGTACATTAGGTACCTATTCATATCCATATTCTCAATGGGGAAATAGTTGCTTCTATGAGGAGTATCATATACTAAGCATATTGCTTTAATTTTAAGATTATAAGTTTTAAAATGCCTCCAGATTTGCTTAATCTTTCTCCATGATTCTCTAAAGATGTTGTAGTCCCAAACTTCACATCCATATAAGATAAAGACAGATTCCTTTATCTTTACGCAGTGAAGAAATAACATGACAATGAATATTGGTCTTAGGTAGTTTAATTCCTATGACTTGTTAGAGTGAAAAAACAATCTTTGGTATACCTATACCTCTAGGTAAGTACCAAAAAAAAAATCTACACAAGAGGGAAATAAAAAATAAAATATCATGGTAAAACAACTTTGTACTTTTTCACACGCTCACTTTAAATTACCATCATTGTCAATTTTGTATTGTGTAACTTCAATAAACCAGTATTCAAAACGCTTCATTATACACATATCATAGTCGATACATGTTAGATGTAATGAAAATTTTAGATGTGAGATTGCTCGTTAGTTGTATAATTTAGTTTGTTGTTAAATTTAATTAATAGTTGATTTATAAATGATAATGCAATCTAGTTGGGAAATTAAAATAAAGTTGTGAAATAAATTTAAAAGAAAATAGAATATAATAATTATATAGAATGTAATGATTATTTGAAAAACTTAAAATAACTTAATATAAAATTTTGATTTTCCCAAATAACTTGAATACACTTAAAACATAAAAACTATAAACATTTTGATTTTATATTTTATTCTATTTAATAATGTTAAATAGGTCTTGTTAATTTTTTTTAACAATGACTCGGTATACTTTTTATCTTATAAATTTTATATACCAAAATCACTAAAAACTTATCTTATAAATTTTATATACCAAAATCATTAAAAACCATAGTAAAGTTATATAAGTTTTGATTCCATATTCTATTATGTTAAATGGGGCCTTGCCAAATATATGCATATGAACCATTTTCAATGAATGGCAATGATGTGAGTTGATGTTTCCATTTCTTTATTGAATTTTGAATTCAATCACGAGGATCAAAGATCGTCTATCAAAGATTGGATATTGGTATTGATGTCACATTCTCACCAATATTCAAACTTTACTCAGAAAACAACAAAACAAGTATATTAAAAAGTTGGGATTTTAGTTTTGATTGAATATAACAAATATCATAACTCTATGGTTAAAGTTATGTACTTCATATACTATATAAAAGTATATAGAATAAAATGTCATTTCATTTTATCCAAAGTAAGCCATATCATCTTACTTTTGTGAAAAATATTGATAACCTTAATTAAACCTAACTGATTTATAGATATTTAAGTCTTTCTCAAGTCAAATCTTAATATCCTTGTCTTTGGTAAGTTTTTCAATTTTTTTCCTTTTATATACATTTTAATTTTATTTACAAAATATAATTATTTATATTAATATTTTTTCATAATAGGGAGATAGGTGTGAAAGTTATTTATGATCTTAAAGAAAGAAATGAAATTAAGTATGTTTGGAGTCTTAGTGCAGAAAAAAAAAATGAAGTGGAAACTCTTTCAGTGCTACAAGGACTCGCCATTGTTAAAAACAATGGAGTTAACAAAGTTATAGTGATTGGTGACTCCATGGTTGTTATTAGAGATTTACATTATAATGCACTTTTAACTAGCTCTCCTCCTGCTAAGAGTGTGTCAAAAAATTATTGCTATAGCAATGGAATTCAATTCAATTGGATTTTATTATATCCTTTTCTCACTAAACTTAGAAGCAAATTCAAAAGTGAATGTTATGGTCTTGTTTGGAGAGGGTGTTCATAATATAAAAGGGGGTAGGCTTATTATCTCCATGTAAGGGAGGTGATTATTCTGACATGTGGGATGTTTGGGAGGTTTGCAGGAATAAATATGGCCAAAGTAGAGGTTGAGCATGCAATTAGAAAGTTTGAGGCAACTTTGGTCCTTCATCTGGGTGCCAGTATTCTTGATAGGACTCTTCCTTTGTGGTAAGGGAATCCATCAACAACACACTACCAATGTCGTAGTTGGTTCTATATCATTTGTAATTTGAAGGAGCTCCAAAAGTCTATGAAGCGTTGTGAAAGGAATGCTAAGGAGACAACCATAATTGATGCTTCTTGACTAAATAGTGGAGTGGGTGGAATAAGGAATTAGAGATCCAAACAAGGGAAAAGAACAAGGGATGAGACCAATGTGTCATTGAAGTGAGTGAGCACATTATGAGTTAGAGAGATTGGAAAGCATAGATGCATGATTTCATGATTTTTCATTGAGGAAAGAAGGTCAAAATGGCCTATGCCATAGTGGCATTGCAAGCTCTGGTTGGAAGAGTGGTGGAACATCCCAATCTCTCATGATTGATTTTGGAGTCTCCCATGCCTAGTACTATGGACACTTATGTTGATTCAACCTCAAACGATCTTCCTGGAACTTTTAAGGGTTCTAATGTTGCCCAATGTGTCATTGAAGTGAGTGAGCACATTATGAGTTTGAGGGATTGGGAAGCATAGATGCATGATTTCATGATTTTCCATTGAGGAAAGAGGGTCAAAATGGCCTATGCCATAGTGGCATTGCAAGCTCTGGTTGGAAGAGTGGTGGAACATCCCAATCTCTCACGAATAATTTTGGAGTCTCCCATGCCTAGTACTATGGACACTTTTGTTGATTCAACCTCAAACGATCTTCCTGGAACTTTTATGGGTTCTAATGTTGCCCACTTTGTGCAAGAAGTTATAAATTCACTAGAGTATTCGAGCACATATGCCACCAAGGAAATGGAATAAGACAAAGCAACAAAACACATGGACCTAAACATTACTTCCCACATAGGGATTAGTTAGATTTCTAGTTTTATTTTGTGTTTATAATATGTATTGTTGCTATTTGTTTCTTTTAAGCTAGTCTGTAAGACAATATACTTATCCATCTATAAGTAGATGTTTTTGGAAGAATAAATGTAAGTATTGTTTGAATGAAACTTATTCATATGAAAAACTAGAGGCATGGTTTCAACACATACCATACCTTTTGTAAATTTAATTGTATAGTTTGACTACAATATGTTTTTAATATAAATCCTTTAACATTATAGTGAAAAAAAAAATTCTTTCACTATATTTTTTTATCACATTTTCTACCAATTCCTTTTAGGACTAAACACACATTACTATTATTATTAGTTGTTCTAAATGAAACTATTACCATTTGTATTGAAGAGAAGTTTTGGAAGTACTATGCAACAAAGTAATACAAAACAAAATGGGAGTGTCTAAAAGCACAATTTCAAATAGGCACAAAAATTCAAAATGATTGCTAATTGCATGAGTAGTTCTTACAGTTTTAGAAACATAGCTAAAATAATTGTTGGTATATAGCCTAGGAATAGAGATAGAATTGAAATAGTCTTGCAAAACATATAAAAACCTGAGCTTAAAAGAAAACTTTCCCATTAAGTGCTTCTTTCTTGACATCTGCCTAACACTATCTCCAACGTTGTATTTCCATTTTGCATGTCTTCATCCTTTATTGATGCTTTGGTTGAACAATGGAAATCTTTGGAAAATAAGATAGAGAGTGAGAGATCCTAGCAAGACTTAAAAAGGTACCTAGAAATCAAAGAGTCATAGGGGATACATTGACTTGCATGTATTTGACCCTCCATACTGCTCAATTCCCTAGAGAGGTTCTAGGCTTAAGTCCCTAAGCCCCAAGCAATTATTAAGGAAGGTTAGTATTGTTATAAATATTTTGAAATCGAGATCTAATGTGTGTGTATGTAGGATCTTCTAAGATAAATTTGTTTTCATCCTCCACCTTATTAGTATCACAAAGATGAAAAATTATTTCTTCCCATGGTGTTTTGGGAATTGGTCAAAGCCTCGTTTCACCGTGGAGATCATGATAATTTGTTCTTATTTTAGCAATGCTTATTTTCTTCTTCACACTATTGATAATATAAAGATGATTTTCATCTTCTAGATTAGGGTTAATGACCTCTTTATAATATCTGAATTTTTTCTTATCCTCAAATTCTTTATCTCACCACAATTTCTCCTTAAATTTATATATTGTAGTATTATTAATGTTATCAATACTTAGTAGAGTGATCTTCTCCTCTTCTCCTATGATTTATCCAAGACTCAACATCTTTATGCCAACCCCCCTTAAGTCGCATGTGGCTTTGACTAGAGTTTGAAACAATATTAGGAAGTCTCTTGTCTTTCATGTTAGTTTTCTTTTGGTTGTACTTTAGGTACCTAGTCATATCCATATTCTCAATGGGGAAATATCTGCTTCTGTGAGTATCATATACTAGGAATATTGCTTTAATTTTAAGATTATAAATTTTAAAATGCTTCCGTATTTGCTCAATCTTTTTGTAATGGCCCCTCCGTCACGACAACGAATGTACAATAGGTAAATTTATTTATTTGGAAATTAAGATCTTCACAATAATTATAGCAGCGCATATTCATACGACAACATAATTAAAAGCGACACATGATCAACACATAAACATAACTAGCGACACATCATAATTAGTCAATACATAAGCAAATTCACCAAGTTCATTTGAAAGTAACGTCATTATAGACCAATCATCATTTATCAAGGAAACTACCCTCCCAACCTATCCTGCATGGTTAGGACCTCCGGGACACATAAGAAATGCTCAAGCCCAAGATTCATCCGATTGATTTTGACCACTTAAGGTCTTAGGGCTGGTGACTGCTCCGAGGAACAAGGAGGTGTCTAATTCCCACTAACACAATCAAGTCAAAATCCAACTAGATGAATCATTCATAAATCGATATTATACATGGCGCAAGATAAATGTAAATACTAAATCAACCATACATCATTATTATTCATGGTGCAACAGAAATCTAAATACTCAATCATTCATACATCGATATTATTCATGGCGCAATAGAAATCTTAATACTCAATAATTCATACATCGATATTATTCATGGAACAAGAGAAATATAAATACTTAATCAACCATACATCATTATTATTCATGGCGCAAGAGAAATATACTTTATTTTAAATGGCACAAGAAAATATAATTACTTAATTAGTCATATAACAACATTATTTTAAGGGCGCAAGAGTACTCATCAACTTTATTTTTGTGGCACAAGCATAGGCAAATTAGTAACCAATCATACATCAACACGCTAAGGTATACACATCCATTAATCCATTGTTGTTTTAGGGTCTTTGGTTATACGTATCTAGGATAGCGTCGAATACGATCATTCCATAGTATAACACTATGATTATACTAAAATGAACGAACGTTTAGAACTCAACATAAATTGTCCTAAAAATGGAAGACCTTCTAAGGTACAAGCTAGGAGAAAAGAATGAGCAACTTATTAACGAGATATTAATTAATATTATCATAAATGAAGTTATAATAAATTTTTCAATTAAAATAAGATTACCTATATTCCCAAAAGGGCTTGGAGCCTATTCTACTTTCTACTTAAACTAGAATGGAACATGTGAATTCCCTCATAAAAAATTCCTTTAATTCTGATAATCAATTAATAAAATATCCTAGAAAGAGCTCTCATTTAAAGCTTGTTAAAAGCTCTAATACTTAATCAAAAGAATATCAACATGTATCCAATACATTATATAATTTTTAAATCTCACTCATCCCTACACATTGAGGATTCAGATAAATATCAACAATTTTTTTTGGGGGGTCCTTTACCTAAATCTCCTCCCAAATAGGATTTTCTAGAGGAAGGTGATCACAAGATAATTAGTGGATGAGAGCGTCACCGTCGCTTAAATTTTACGAATGACCACGACCTTAAGAGGGAGTAAATTAATTAATCCAATTAATCCACGACTGCCAAAAATCTCTTAAGGAAGGAAACGTTTCGGCTACTAAAATTCCAAGGAATGCAAATGGTTTGTTGGGACAGCAAGAATACCGGTCAATGTCGTTTGGCCATTAATACCCAAGAGAAACCCTTCAGAAGGGTTAAGGATCACTGCCCTCGAGAACCCCCTTCCCTCGTGATATTTTTCAGAAATTTGAAGGAAGAATCAAAATTAGTTTAACTTAAGTGGCAACGAATCAAGGGGTCAGGTCTCTTAGTTTTCTTAATGCCATTCACGCAGCTCAATCTTGTAAAAAAAATTAAAAGTTTACTTCGCTGCTCATTTCATAGCAACCAATAACAGTACAGTAAATTGCGCAGAACTAAACACCTTGTTATACATAAATTGCTCAATGATTGAAATTGACAATACATTCTTAAGACAATTTTTGAAATGAAATCTAATGTTGTCAACTCAACAATCTTCCATTGGCATATATATACAGAAATAGTTTTACCCTTCAACTGGAAACAATTATAAACTAAGAATTGAAATAACAAATCAAATTACCAATCACCGTAGACCAAAGATCAAATTTCTGAAGACGCGCCTCTCACCGGAAGAATTTTTCACCATGTCCTCCTTCGCTGGCTAATCGAGAGACTTCACCGGTACCTCCCAGCCAACGCTAGGGGTAATCTTCTCCCCCCTTATCCCTCGAGACGCAAAGGAGTCACGCACACACACAACCAAAAATCTTCTAGCTCCCAGCTTTCCTCGCAAGGTAGAGCCACCAGTCTCTCCCAAGTTCGGTATCCCAACTCTCACAACTAAAACCAGCCAAAATTTCTGCAGCATAACTTTTCCATAATCTATCTGATCCATTTCTCATATCAGCCATTTGTTTTATAGAAATTTTCTCCACTCATTCCCCACTTGCACAAATAAATTTTCTTTTTTAAATTAAATAATTTAGAATTATTTCCCCCTCACACTTGTCACCCTTTCCCTAATTTGCACAAGTAAATCCACATTTTATTTTAATGAAATTTAATTTCCCTCACCCTTCCTAAAATAACTCCTTAAATCACTCCTAGTTGTCTCTTTATTCCCCTTATTTCCAATTAATGATTGATGCCTTACTAAATCTGAGTTGAGTTAAAATAGGAATCTTCTCCTAGTTAGACTAGTATTAACTAGACTCTAGATTCCTTTCTATGTGTAACCATACTTTAGCTTTATTCCACTCTTCCCTTAAATTCTAGTTTGGTAATTTCTTGCACATACGTGTATTAAATCAATCTTTAGATTTATTTTATTTTCCTTGATTTCTTAAATTGATTTACTTCATCCCCTCATTATTTAATTTATAAATTTAGTTTTTAGTCTTCTTACTAACTTAGACTTAGGCTTAATTAAATTTTATTTGCAAAGGCTTAGACTCTTATAGGGATTATAATTAATAAATTCAATCCTTAATTAATTAATTGATTGATTGATATCGAAGTACTCAAGATTTTACAAGGTTAATTATTCGCTCACGGTTTTCTAGGCCACCTAGATTCATTTACTCCAATTTTATTTATGCAATGCACCCTTCAATACACACTCCATGCTCCAAGGGTGTCACTCGCCTTTGAAAAGTTTTGGTAGTTTTCCAACCTCTAGAGTCAACACTTGTCACATACCCACTACGAAAATAAAACTTTTTCGTTGATTTATCAACGATCAGAATCCCCGAAGTCCTACGGGGCTTAGCACAGGCTAGCTCTTTCCTCTTTCCACCTCCATGTGGTGGTAGTTCAAGACTATGGGCCAAATCAGCACCATGTCTTTTCACACTTCGCGAATCAGTGCTACTGGAACGTCAAGTCGCTCGACTCTGCAAACCCCGAAGCTTGAAACAACGAAACGCCGAACCCTGTCGGGGCTAGCGAGGGGGCAAGTTTCTCTCTTGGAGTCTTGTCTACGTGACCCTATACTATGTCCACGCACTTAAGCCAGCTAAGAGCTTATCGGCTTTTCACGATTCGGGGAATCGCAATACACGACTTCTACCTTTCTCCATTCAAATCCCCGAAACTTTCGAGGTCTCCATAGTTTCCCTCCAAAGGGAGATCGACGATCGTAAGCCTCCCCTAATCCAACGGTATGGATCCTTTTGGGGTTTCGGTACTCGGGAGTTCGAAATGCAACGACTCCAAGACTCTTTGTCATTCAAATCTCTGAATTCCGATATGGAAAGTCGTGTAAGAGATCGACAACTCTTAGGAGCATGGATCCAACGGTCCACGGAATTTTGGGTATCGGGATTTCGTGACTCGCAAAGGCAAGGTTTCTTGTCTTTTGGTTCCTCGGATGCCGAAATGCCAAAACGTCGACCGGAAGCCACGTGTCCCTTCGATGGATGGTGGCGACCCTCAACCAAGATCGACAGTCCTGGTATTTTTGGGATGATCAATGATCACGATCGAATCCTGGATTTTCTCAATCTTAATCACACCTCACGCCATTTTGAGACTTCGGTGATCGGAATTTCGCGACTTGCGAAGACAAGGGTTCTTTGCCCTTTTGTTCCCGGGTGCCGAAATGCCGAAGCGCTTACCAGCGGCCATGTGTGCTCTATAGATGGACGGTCCAGGTACTTCCATGGACCATGGGGTCTATGGTCTTGATTCCTTCATCTCTTGCAAGGGAAAAAGGGGGGGTCGTGGCATTAATGCCTACGTCTCTTTCTTAAATCAAACGGTCATTACAGACCCTGGGATCCTCCGAAGGGATCCTGTTCGTGCATTGCTTGCAAAGGCGGAGAGGGGTCGAGGAATTATCATCCACGTGTTCTCCCTCAGATGAACGGTCCTCGTTGTTTCGCGATTTCACGACTTGCGACCCCCAGTGACGCAAATCCTTTGTCAACTCGAATCCCCAATATCTGAAATATCGATGGACCCTCGATCTCCGCCACGTGTCCTTCATGGATGGATGGTCTAGATCTATATCAGGACTTTCACCATGAAGTGTCCCGATCCCTTGTCATTAGGACTCCCGGAATCCCGAATTCCGAATCCCCGATACCGACTCCTCTCTCGAGACTTTCGCTCTTGTTCACGAGGGCTTAACCTTCATGCATCTCTTAACAGATCCAACAGTTATCGGGTTTTCCAGTCGAGATCTGACGGCTCAT
>SNQJ01S0015047.1:195092-215522 GCA_010110895.2 Picea sitchensis | reverse complement strand
CAACTTCTTAGGCCTTGCTAAATTTATTGCAGGTTCATGTCAGGGTTATCTCATATGGCTTGGTCCTTGAGTTAGATGACCAAGCTTGGTTGAGCCAAGGCTAAGTTTGTTTGGGTGGAGACACAATAGAAGCATTCAAGGATTTGAAGAATTGTCTTTTCTTGGTTATTGTATTCATTTGTAATACCCCTAGGCCGGACCCCAATTGTAAATGTACATATAGGCCGGTGAGACAATATATTTTGGGCCTGAGTGCCATTGTAAATATGTTTTGAGTCCAAAGTGCCTATGTGGTTATTAGGTTGGAGAGCCTAGATGCTAAAAGGCCAGCGAGCCTATCATTGTAATATGTAATCACACTAAAATTGATTAATAAAATACATCACTGTTGTAGACGTATCAGATGAAATGAGTATGGGGTAGAACTCCACTAGAAGGGAAAGGGGGATAAGAATCTAGGAAGAGGGGATAATCCAAGGGGGCTTGAGCACAAGGAAATATTTTATTAATATTTTCTAAATTCTAAGTTATGTGATATTTTATCCTAAGTTCTTAGGATGGGGAACGTATCACCAAGTGGGGACCATGTAGTTCCCATAATGACAATTGTTAAGTTGGGAACATGCAACTATATTGTGGGAACTTAGTGTATTTTCCCATCATTCGATCACTCTCTCATGATTCACTCATCATTCTAACTATTCCTCGAGCCATTTTCATAGCTTCCTGCCATCACCATTCGTACCGGTACTTGGGATCTTTTTGGATCTATTGGTATCCAGTCAAACTGGGTAGTTTGAGTTGAAGAAGTAGGATGTCAGGCCTGTACGCATGCAAAAGAAGTGGATTGTCATATCTGTGAGCATTCTCTCTAGGTGGGAGAACTGTTGGGAATTGTTTTCCCTATGTGTTGAGAAATAGCTACAGATCTATGAGACTTTATGTATGGGATGTTTCTGAAGCCCCAGAAGGGAAGTGGGGTAGCCGAAGGATTGTTGAGCAGAGAAGGGGAACACTTTCCAAGGTGGGATAGGTTGTGGGAAATGAGAGGTTGTAGGCTAGTTGTAGTAGTTGGCACCTTGAATTGATTTTTATTATGTTGGTTAGACCTTAGTATGGCTTAGGAAGCCTTCCTTGGTGGACTTTCTAGCCTCAACTTGGGGGTGACCTGTTGCTGAGATTTTTATGAGCAACAAAGTCTATGACTAGGAGGAATGTTTGAGGTCTGGACGCAGTTGGTGAATTATTAAAAAGACAAGTGTTATTTTATCTGTATTTTTATGCTATTTATTGTGTGAATGCTTATATAAATTTTGTGTTTTTTATTATACTTGTTTACACATGAAGGGTATGTTGTTTGCATTACATAATTGTTGCATATGATGAACATGTTATTAATTAAATGGTATTAGAGATGGAAATTTTGTGTGGAATGTACCAACTTGGGACTGGGGATGATACATTGTGGTATCATAGAAAATTTTTGATTTTGTTGGTAAAGGGGTACATTACATCATTCTTCCATATATTCAACAAATTATTGAAATTGGGACATATACCTCAAATTATTTCATTGGTGTAGTCCTCACTTGGCATGGACATAAAGTGTCCTATCATGTCAAGACACTCTTTGATTAAATTTAGAGATACCCCACTTATGATAAGGAGATTTACTTTATTATCTAAGCATGGGTGGTGGAAGAATTTTATTTTGGGAAATGAAATGATCATACACACTGACCACAACCCATTACAATTTATGTAGACTAAGGGAAAATTTTAGTATGACCACCATCAAAGGTGTTCCAATACCTTCAATAGTTCAACTTGAACATCGATTATAAGAAGCATTGCACCAATTGAGTTGCATTCTACCTTAGCTATCCCCTGATTGTGACATAGACCACAATCCTCAATTATTTTGGACACTAGAATTTTGAGTGGCCCCAATTGTTTGGAAATGATCCTAACTTCATTGTTACATATCAAGCACTAGTTGCAAGTAAACAAATTTTAGATTTTCACCTTCAGGATGGAATTTTATGCCATTTGGGCCATCTTTGTGTTTCTTTAGGGAAGCAGTAGAAAATTATTTGCGAGGCACACTATAGTGGGGTGGCAGGGCATTTTTGGCATGGAGAAGACAATGCGAGTGTTGAAAAAGTGCTTCTACTAACTAAAGCTCCTACAAGATGTTACCAATTATATCAGATTGCACATTACTTGTGCCATCAATAAAATTGCAATCAAGAAGTAAGGATTGTACACCCCTCTACCTACTTTAGATAAGATTTGGTAGTCAATCTCCATGTATATTATGTCAGGTCTTCCCCCAACCAAGCAGGGCCACAATTGTGTTTTTGTTGTTGTTTCTTGGTTGTCTAAGATGGAAATTTGCCAGCTTGGAAGAAGAGTGTCACTAGAAGAAGAGTGTCACTAGAAACAATAGAAAAAAATTGAGTTAAAAAATGGGCCTCAAAACAAAAAATGTGCTATCAAAATGAACGTTAAAAGAACTAATAGGCTTCAAGATGGTGATGTCAACCATAAGGATAAATAGTTTTGGAGGGAAAGAAATAAAACTATTTTTAATCGTATTTTCAACTTATCTCCATATAGGTTTACTCAAATTTCAAGTGTAGGCACTCATTGGATGAAAAATTAAATTATGCATCCAACGAATACCCACTTTTCATATTTTTGATAGACAATATAATGAGATAAACTGGAAATAATGAAAACAATGTGTTTCTTGAAATAACACATTTTGGTCATGTATTTTCACTTTATCTTAGTGTCGGTGTATCAAAATTATGTAGAGTGGGTAATATTTAGATGCATAATTTAGTTTCGCATTCAACGAGTTCCTACACTTGAAATTTGAGTAAACCTATAAGGAGATAAGTCATAAATATGATTAAAAAAAGTAATTTTCTTTCTTTTCCTTAAAAAATTCAAAACTCTTAAGTTTATTATTTTAACTATTATTTTCCTTAGGAGGCCCATTTTAGACCTCCAAATTTCTTTAATATGATCTATTGCTAAGATCTTATTTGAGCATGTTCATGTTCATTTTGTATTTCCAAAGATCATCGTCTCTAATAGGGATAGTAGGTTCCTAAGTATCTTTTGGTCTAGCCTTCGGTCATTGGTGAACGTCAACTTGACCAAATTGACTACCTGTCCTTCCTAAACTAATGAACATATGGAGGTAGTCAACAAGATGATTGTATATATCGTTAGAATGCATAACTCCAAGCATCTACATATATGTAATTAAAGCTTTTATTATTTTCAACACAACTACAAGAAGACTCAAAATTCATGACTTCACATAGGATAATATTTCATTAATTGAATCCCATGTTTGGATTTTAGTTTCACCTCAATGTTTTGAGCAATGTCGTCTTGATGATGAACTTACTTAAAAGGTTTGAAAGTCGAGGTGAAACTAAACTCCAAACACATTGATGAAATACAAGAAGGCTCTTTATGGTAATATTGACCATAATGGTCGAACATGTGGTTGCACCCAAAGATACTATATTAAATGGTATCGTGACCTGTGCACATATAAGTGGATCAAATCCCACCCCCATGTCCTTTAAATTTTGAATAGATATTTTGTCGTTCAATTTGGATATCAACGAAGTGAGAGCTAGGGTTTGGCGAGAGGAAAAAGTGAGAGCTAGGTTCGATTTCCATGGGTGCGCTAGGGGGTGGGGAGCTGAATCCCCCCCTTTCTCTTACAACATAGGAGGCATTTCAGAAGCTAATTGCTCCGCAGGGAAAGACAGTAACAATGCCTTCGATCTCAAAGTTCATAAAGAAACTTGATTCAATCCCCTAAATAGCTCTTCCAGAGGATCAACCCATCAAAATTGCTCTGGATTTGGAAGAACGAGGCTTGGTTGGTCAATTTATGGGCCTATGGCCCTCAACAAGAACTACCGACGACTGGATCCAACGAAATTGGAGGCCGCCAATTCAGAGAAACATAACTTGTTATCCGGTTGGAAGAGGTTTCTTCATATTTGAATTTATTTCGAAAGAAGACCAAGATCTCATCTTCAGGAGTGACCCATATTTCATGGGTATGCAAGGCCTGTACGTTAACAAATGGACACTCGATTTCGAACCCTCAGTCAACATCCCAAAGGAGGTACCGGTCTGGGTCTGTTTTCCAAACCTACTAGTTCATTGTTGGAACTATCAATCTCTGCAAAAAATAAAAAATGGATTAGGTCGATTCATAGACAAAGCGAACAACAAAGCCCATTACTCTTGTGCAAGGATTTTTGTGGAAGTGGATATAGAAGATGGGCTTCTAGAAGCTGTCAATATCATGATGGGTGCATGGCATCATTTTCAAAAGCTTGATTACGAATAGCTTCCGTTCAAATGCAAAAGCTGCCATGAATATGACCATTTTTAAAGGAACTGCCCAAAGGCCCACCGGATAGACAAGGAGGAAGGAGAAGGATGGAAACAGGTCAAAAAAAGCAAAGCAATCTCAAAACCGAAAGAGAAGAAAAATGTAGGCCCTGCTGCGAACCCTCAAACCATTCCTGAATCTCAGGAAACTCAGAAATAAGCCTCATCCTCAGGCAAAAACTTCGAGGCCCTGGAAATACAGGAAAAATATCCAAAGGAGAAAGGAAAAGGGGACAAAATCACCGATCCAGTAGCCCCTGAAGAAACCCCCAAGGAAAAGGAAACAGAATAAGAACACATCAGTCTAGCTTCAGAATCTGAAGATGAATCAGATGGGGGAGAATCGGAAACAAGCAGCTCCCAAGCCACACCGAAAAAATCCATCAGAGGAAGGAAATCTAAGAAAAAGGAAAGACAATAAAAAACCTATCTAGACGTTCTGCAAGGGTCCCAAAAAACTCTCAAGGGAATGGTAAACACCTGCAACACTAGAAAGTAAGGCTAGGCTCCAAAGGAATCCACCACATCACAAGCAAGTAAGTAATGAAATACGTCTCCTGGTACTATAGAGGGTTAGGAAACAAACTAAAAGAAGAAGCCTTGAAATATATCATTCACATGACGACACATGAGATCCTTCTAATCTAGGAGACGAAACTAGAGGACTCCGATCTCCTCCAAGCAAGCAAAACCTTTTAGGAGACAACTAGAGGACCTGACTTCCAAGCAAGCAAGTCCTTCGGGAAAAAGGCCAAGCAATGAGAGTGAAAGAGGCCTGTGAGGAGGAATCAACACCTGTTGGGACAACTCAAAGATCGACCTGCTAGAAGAATAAGGTAGCACCCACTGGATCTTCACCAAACTCCTCCACAAAGACTCTGGTCACCTTATAAGCCTCTTCAATCTTTATGTTACAGTACTTTTTTTACAGAAAAGAGATTGTTGGGACTCCTTAAAGTCCTTCCTGAGCCGGTACAATCCTGAGAATATCATAATAGCAGGGGACCTCAATATTACACTATCTTCTTCGGAGAAAAAAGGGGGCTCCCATGTCAAAGATCCAACAAGAGAGTGGGTGGAAGACCTCATCCTGGATTGGGACTTGAAAGATATCAAGCTAGAAAGAGGTAAGTACATCTGGACAAATAAAAGATTGGGTCTGGGTCACATTGCAACATGTTTGGACATGTTCCTCGTCCAATCTACCTTCCCGACCCTCGGTTTAGTGGCCTCCTCCACATTTCTACCCAAATACATCTCAGATCATAATCCTATCCTCTTGGATCTCTCTTCAGAAAAAACCCTTGGCCCCATCCCCTTCCAGTTTAGCTCGATCTGGATTCACCAAGAGGGGTTTCAGGAGATCATTTCCATCACCTGGAGTGAGAAGGTCCAAGGCTCCCCATTCTATGTGTGGGAAGAAAAAATGTGAACTCTCAAGAGAGCCCTAAAAATATGGGCCAAATCCATCAAGTCCCCAACTTACAAGAGAAAAGGCACCGAGGATGCACTCGAGAGCCATCAGTTAATCCTGGAAGAGTCTGTAGTTACTGAAGAGTTGTTAAATCAAGAAGTCGATCTCCAAAAATCACTTCATCGTGCATGCAGAGAGGAGGAAGAATACTGGTGACAAAAATCCAGAAGCCTTTGGCTCCAATCTGGAGATAAGAACATGAGATATTTCCAAAAGCATGCGGAATCCTGAAAGCACTTTAAAACGGTCAACGAAATCCAATTTCGAGGACAAGAGATAAATTTTTTTGAAGGCATAAATCAAGTTGCACACGATTTCTTCAAAGACCTATACTTGGCTCCATGTGAGGCTCCTGTTGATCCCAACTCCTATCCCTTGTCTCTAATCCCCCAGCTAGTGCAGAATGAAGACAATTTGAGCCTAATGACCCCAATACAACTTCAAGAGCTCAATAAATCACTGGATCACATCGAATTTGATAAGGCCCCTGGGCCCAACGATTTCACAACCCACTTCTATAAAGCCTATTGGCCAATCATCAAGGAATATCTGATAAGAATGGTCCAAAAATCCAAAAACTGTTTCAAAATCGGGGGGAGCACAAACTCAACATTCTTAGCACTGATTCCTAAAGAAAAAGGGGCGAGCAAATTTAGTAGATTCCATCCAATCTCCCTCTGCAACACGAGCTACAAATTGGTCACCAAAATCATCGCTAAGAGGCTCAAGAAAATCCTACCAAGCATCATCCCAGAAAACCAAGGTGGCTTCATCAAAGGGCGCCAAATTCTGGACAACATAGTGTTGGTCCAAGAAGAAATTCACTTTAGTTGTTAGCGCAAATAAAAAGGTATGGTTATTAAGCTAGACTTAGCCAACACTTTTGATAGAGTTATACATGATTTCCTCTTCAAAGTAATGGGGAAAATGGGTTTTGCTTAAAAGTTCATAAACCGGGTTAAAGCTTGTATAGTCGCTCCGTGGATCTCCCCGTTGGTGAATGGTTGATCAACAGAGTACTTCCAAGCCTCTAGGGGACCGAGGAAATGGTTCTTGTTTTCTCCTCTTCTGTATGCCATCCAAGATTCAGTTCTAAGCTTTTAGCTGGATTACTGTCAACATAGACGCTCCTTCTTAGGACTCGAAATGGTGACAAATGTCAAAGAAATCAATCACGTGCAGTTTTTAGATGACACCCTTCTCCTTGGAGGATCTAGTGTCCTCTCAGCTAGAAATTTCAAGCAGGAGCTTGAATGGTACAAAGAAGTCTCAGGCAACAAAACCAACTACCAAAAGTGCAAAGTCTATGGCTGGAATTGCTCACCAAGAGAGATGCTTGAAATCAACAGAGCTTTAGAAATGGAAGGATCAACTACCTGGGATTCTTTCAAGTACTTGTGAATTCCAATCTGTTGGCCCATTGGCTTCCTCTTCTGGAAAATCTGAAGCTTTGTATCCAAGCATGGGGAGTTACATGGTTAAATCTCTCAACAAAAGTGGTTCTGCTGAAATATGTCTTGACTAGTCTCCCTATCTATCAAAACTCAATCCTCCTTGCGCCAAAAACCACCGTCAACAAAATATATACCTTGATGAGAATATTTATGTGGGAAAGTGGAAATCAAAATGAGAGGAAGCTCCACTTAGTAAGCTGGGAAAAAATCAAGAAGCCGATTCTAGAAGGCGATCTCCAAATCCGAGACGTTGCTACCCAAAACCTGGCCTTGGGAGCCAAACTCTTTTGGATCTTTATCTCTGACAAATCCTCTTGGAGCAAGGAATTCCTATGGAAAAAATACTTCCCGGGGAAGCATATTAGATGCTTGGATCTCCCTCTGAAAGTCCTTAGAGGCTCGCCAATCCTCAAGCTCTGTCTCAGGGCCTTGGATCTCTTCAAATCCAATCTAAATTGGATCCCTGGCAACAAGAAACACATAAGGGTCTGGGAGGACTCAATTTTAGGGGAGACACCGATATATCACCAGGAAGGATTGACCAATATAAAAACCTGGCTCCACTCCAACAACCAACTCTCTCTCTGGGACATTTCTCACTGGGAAGAGGACAAGGTAGGCAACTAGAAAGAATGGGACCTAGGGAACTACCCAGGAAGACTTGAAAATGAAGCCAGGATTCTTCTTGAGAAGATTCAAGGGAAAGCACCCCTTAAAGCCTCAACCAAGGACAAAAGAGGCTGGGGCATAACCAACATGAATTACTCTTCAACCACAGGCTACAAATTTCTATAGGAAATTCCATACGTTCCTCTAGATCCAACGTTGTGGAAGACAATCTGGTCCTACAAATTGATTCCCAAAATCGACATGTTCACTTGGACGATGGCCCATAAAATCATTTTGACAAGTGAAAATCTAAGAAGAAGAGGTTGGCAATGCCCCTCAAGATGCCCTCTTTGCATGACTGAGGAAGAAACCATAGATCATCTGCTACTCACTTGCCCCTATGCAAAAGAGGTATGGGATATTGTTGTAAATCTTGGACCAGACAAATTTGCTCTCCCCCCTAATGTATCAGATCTCCTAAGAAGCTGGGCGAATCACTCCTCGTTCTCTCTGAGACAAAAGGACCTTCTCAAAACTAGTTGGATGTTGATTCCTAAATTTGTAATGTGGAAAATCTGGTTGGAAAGAAACAATAGGCTTTTCCACGAGAAAAATTGCAACCCAACCCAAGTGGCAACCAAGGCCAATGCACTTCTGAGTGAGGCACTAGACTCTCACACCAAGCTCCAGAACACAGACACTTTGGAACCATATGAATATCAATGGCTAAAAGAGCTCATCCCAAACCATCAACACCGAATAGCCACCAAGTCAGTCTCGAGACCAAGCTGGGAAGTTAGGTTGGAAGAACAAGACTTCATAAAGTGGAGGTCCTCACTAGAAAAGCATAGTTTGTTTTTTGACGATGCTTTGAAAGGAAACCTAGGGGTGGCCAATGGGGGATGGATTCTCCTAGGTCCTTCGATCATGTTGGAGGTATCCTTCTCTTGGGGTCTGGGACATGATTCTAACAACAGGGTGGAGGCTCTCGTCCTCTGGCAGGGTCTTAGGCAAGCCTTCACCAGGAACATTCAAAACTTGGTGATATTTGGAGACTCATGGGTAGTCATAGAGGCTCTGAAGACACAAAGGAGGACAAACAATCTCAGACTAGGAAAAATTCTCAGGAAACTAACTCTTTTATTGCATAGATTTAGGGAGGTTAGCTTCTTTCACATCTTATGGGGGCTAAACACTTAGGCAGACTCTGAAGAAAATAAAGGAGTGCTCATGAGTAAGGCCACACTAATAGTGAATGGGGTTGAAATTCTTGCACTCATCCCCTAGAAGCGGAGGATCCCAAAGGGATTGACCGTCTCCTCAGAAGACTCATTGGACATTGTAAGTCAGAATAATTACTCACTCCTCTGTAGGCAAAGACCCAAATCCAAGTCCGATTCTCAAGCAAGGTCCAACACCTGGTGTTTTCAATACTCCTTCCAGTCAGAGTCAGTAAAGGAGGATGGGGGTCCTTACCGAGGGGCCAAGAGTCACATGAATATTGTGCACACATTGGCTATTTCTTGGCTGAGATACTCAGATATGTAGGAGCGTTAAATCAAGGCCACAATCAAGAAGCATTCCGATCACTAAGATCTTAGATATTTCTCAATCGACTTCAATGGCTTCCATATCTAATCCCAGGCTAACACTGGAGGAAAGGATGGGAGAGCTACAAATGGATCTCAAAAGATTGAAGGCCTTGGTCAGGGAGCAAGAAAACGTCGGAGTAAAAAGATGTGAACTCCTTGACCAATATCTCATAAAGTTGTGCGAGGAACTCATAGACGAATCGGACGCCCAGTTCAAAGATGTTGCCAATGTTCATGGAGATTTTGGGAATTGTCTAAGCAGGCTTGAAGTCAAAGTAGATAAGTTGTCCGAAGGCCCAAAGGGAAGACTACATAGGTGAAGAAGGATCTCTAAATTCACTACAACGGTTTCTCCTCGTAATAAGGTTCCCCCTCTAGTAGCGACAACTATGTAACCCTTTTCAGCCATCCAGACATCTATCACCTGGGCAATTTTGGTTCACTTAGAAAATTTGAACCCAGAACTTCAGCTCTTACTCTTAGTGGATTTCCTAAGTTGTAAAGCACCCGACAGTTGGTTTGCCGGTCCTTAATACACAATTAATCGTTATTGTCAAAAAAAACATATTGACCATAACCTTTCATGTGTTCCCGGGGTTTCAACCATTTGCACCAATTGATGTATCTTTTCTTATTGTGTGAACATAATAAGAGTACCCACATTCTCATAATGATTCATATAGAGAAACCAAATATGTTGAAGGAATCTGACACATCGAACAATGTGATATTTTGAAAAAAATCTAATGCCAAGTACAAGTAATGACACAATCAACATCTAATTCCACACAATTTAAAGGCTAGTGACAAGGAATGGTTGTACTACAAAAGATGGATTCACAGGCCCCCACATGAAGCTCAAGCCGATTCAATATGGGCCTTACAAAATCACCAAGGTTGTGGGTGAAAATAATTTTGAATTGAATCTTCCACATTCCTTGGCTTACACCTTGTATCTAATGTGAAGCTGCTTTGATGATGATTTTTTCCTTTGTTGGAAAGTCTCTGAGGTGGTAGCGCACTTGGCCACTATCAATCTCAACCTTGATTGCATTGAGCAATTTATAGTAGACTAGATCATGGACACCAAGTTGAAAATTTCCCACCAACAATGCATACAACTCTATCAAGTTGTCAAAGTAGGGTAACTTCTTCATCAAGGCAAGTGGTTCACCAAGAACTAGATCTAACAAAAATTCCTCCTAGTACTAGAACTTGATGCAATGGGGACCATTTATTCTAAAGGGGAAGCATCGATCTAGGTTTCCATCCAAGGCCATCTAAAAAATGATTCTTTTATTGGAACTTTTCATGTCTTGAACTTTCAACACATTTTTGGGGGCCTCCCCATGCATTTTTCAGTGGTTTTAGGCTCAATGACAAAGGACCAAGGGACATGGCTCAATCTACTAATTTTATTTCCAACAAGCTAAATAAGGCACAAAATGGAGCATCAAGCAAAAATATATTATCTTGACAAAGCTCACCCTTTTATTGGAGAGTTTAGATTCATCAACTCAACATTCCTATGTCGCACTAACCTCATGCTAACATTAGGGTTCTCATATATTATCATTTTTAACTATTAGAGTTTTAATAAAATGAAGTTTTACACTCTTGTTATGGGTAAATGAGCATAGATGTCACATATCTTCTTATATATAACATTGTTGATGTTTGTAGCATCAAACATGTACTTCCACATCGGTTTTGTGTCTAACACATGTAATTCGTTATTAATGTCTCTCAAGACTTAGGAGATTTGCTTTAATAAAGTGATTATTAAAGTGAATGTACTATTGTAAATAATGGAGTTTGATTTAAGTCAAATGCCTAAGTATTTGGAATTAGTTAATTAAATCCTAGACATTAGATCATAAAATGAAGGTGATATATAATCTCAACCATTGATCACTTTGGAGATCTAGGGTTTTGGATTTAGGGTAAACTTAAGATTATAAAAAAAAACCTAAGTGAGAGGAGGAGAAACACACAAAATGAGATAGTATATCTCATTTATTGGGTGGAGAAGGACTTTCATGCAAGTATGAAGGGGCAAGGTCCAAGGAAAGGAGCAAGGGACAACAAAATAGTAGCATCCAAGTGTCATAGGCTGGGATATTTTGTTGTTTTGTATTATTCCTCACGTGGACCATTATCCCAAGAGAAGCAAGGGGAAACAAATGAATAACACCCAACAAGATTGAAGGATAGATCTTGAGGTGTGATAGGCTAGGCTATTTATTGTTTTGTATTGATCCTCAGGTGGGCCATTATCCCAAGATGAGAGCCTAGATTTTATTTTAATAAAATCAACACAATACGGGTTTTCTCTTAGGGGTTTTTCCAAGGGTATTTACCCAGAAAATTACGTGTCCAAATGTGTATAGTTTCTTGTTGTGCTTCCACTGATTTATTTATTTAGATCATTAAAACTTAGTCATTATTTTGTTCAGTAAAATCTCCTTAATAATTTTATTAGAGTAAGGGTTTGCTAGGAAGTAAATTGTCGGGTGCTAGGTTATGAAATTTAACATGGTATCAAGGAAGGATTAATTATGAAATGGAAACCAAGTACACACAGGTTGTAATTTTTGTAGCGCATAATCTTTTATTATTTTTACAGGCTATGGGTAAATCAAATAAATAAAAAAGGAAGGAAAATTGCAACATCAATATGGTTGTTGTATGGGCCATACAACAACCATACAACATATGGCAGCATGGGCTGCAGAAGGACCATAGATTTGAGATCGCATGAACTGTGGTGAGTGTTGGGAATAGGTGTGGAAGTGGAGGTCGTGGGTTGAACCGTCGACAAAAATATTGGGCTACATAAAGAACATTCCACATGAGCTAAATAATCGTGGGTTGAGTTAGATAAGGAAACAGACAGAAGGATCCACGTGCTACAACCGCAGAGAAGGTAGGGAGCCATAGAGGTAGTTAGTGGGTGCAAGGAAGTAGCGACCAACGAACACTACATACCACCGCAGTAATATGCAGAGTCACCGCCAACACAGTCGGTAGTTGGCGCAGATACAAAAAGCACCAAGGGGGTAGGCCTCCAGCCATAGCAAGGCACAAGGTAGCCACCAACAAGGATCAGCTACCGCAGAGACAAAAATCACCAAGGAGACAGGCCGCTAGGCCTCGTGCAGACTATGTAGGGTAGCCATGCAACTCGATAACTTCGGTTAGAAAGTTCGAGTAGCAGGATTTTGGTCCAGGCAACAGGTAGTGGACAACAGGTTCGGGAAAAGATCAGTTTTTTTCTTAAAGGACTAAGCAAAAAATTCTTCAGTTTAACATTTCTAAAGGACTAGGCGCATTTTCCAGTAGGTTGTATTTTCCAATAAATTTCTAATTTGGAGATGGACGCAGCCGGTTTGAGGTTAGGCTAGAGGGTGCACCAAACTATGTACCATTGAAGGAGAGGGTCACATTGGTTCTCATGGAATATGGTTTGTGGGAGTTTTCTAAAAACAAGGTGACCCCATTGATGGATCCAAAGGACCTGGCTGCCTATGAGTTGAAGGAAATGAATGTAAGGAGGGTCATCTTAGATGCAGTGAAGGATCATTTGATTTCTCACATATATGAGAATAAGTCAACCAGGGAGATGTTTGTAGCAGTGATGAATCTTTTTCAGAGTAGAAATACAAACATAAATATGGTGTTGAGGGAAAATACTAGACACCAAGATGACTAGATAAAATATAGTGATCGATTATCTCACCAATATCACTTAGGTATGTGATCAGTGGGAAGATGTAGGGGAATTTGTGACATATGAAGATTTGATGAGTACAACCCCGAATGGTTTCTCTAATCCATGGGCCCCGTTCATCAAAGGAATCGTGGCATGGGAGATGCTTCCCTAGTTTTACAGGCTATATGATGATTTCATCTAGGAGGATATTCGGGAGGAATCTCTAGCAAGCCAACAAGTTGGTGATGATGAGAATCTGGCCCTTACTAGTTGGGAAAGGAGGAGCGGGGGGAATACAAGTGGAGATTCAACTCCAAAGGTTGGAAAGAAGAAGGACTTGAGAAAAGTGAAATGCTTTGCATGGCACAAGAGTGGCAACTATGCTTCACAATGTCCAGAAAAAAAAAGAAAAGAGAAGAGTAAGTATCAACATGTAGCAACATATGTAGAAGCTCAAGTCAAGGAGTTTGCTGAGAAGTTCGAGAATGAATTATTGTTAGTCTCTTGTCTTTCTAGCACATATTTCATTAATACCTGGTTCGTGGATAGTAGGTGTTCTCATCACATGACGGGGAAACATAAGTCATTCACCAGCTGATCAAAGACGAACTTAGATTTGCATGTGGATCTTGGAACCCATGCCAAGTGTGGTGTAGAGGGAGTTGGGACAATTAGGTTCCAGCTAGAGTCAAGAGGTTCTATGAAGGTGGCATATGTGTTGCATGTTTAAGAGATTAATGTGAATTTTCTCTCAGTTTCATTAATGGAGGACAATGGATACACCATATTTTTCAAGGATGGTTAGGTTCTTATTTAGTCAAAGGGATCTAACATAGACTCAACTCAAGTTCTTAGTGTCAGAGAGGGCAATGTATACAGGTTTTAGGGAAAGCATGTAGGTGGATCCAATGGGATCTAGGATCATGGATTGCTGTCAGTGACAGAGGACAAGGAGTAGGATACTCCAAGGGGTGAGTAGAGTTCACAAACTTCCAGTGTGGGGAGTCAACCTTTATATGGGAAGAGGGATTTATCCCATTCTATTTATGTCAGGAGACCTAGTTGCTATGAGATGAAATTGATGGATGCTCGGGAGAAGGAGGAGGCTCATAGGAGTATATATAGGGAGAATAGGCCTCCAAATAAGTGTCCATACTTAAGGGCACCAATGTGTAGCATCATTGATTCCAATACTTCCAGTGTTCAGGAAGCAACTAATTGGAGGGATGCCAATGTGCAGGATGTTGTCTACAACATTGTGTCAGGGTCGAAGGTAGAACCAATTCCAGGTGGATCTTCAAGAAGTACCTTCCTCGCTAAGAGGGAATGTTGATGTTTGTACCATCATACATGTACTTCCACATCGGTTTTGTGTCTAACATGTGGAAGTCATCCTTAATGCCTCTCAAAACTTAGGAGATTCACTTCAATAAAGTGATTATTAAAGTGAATTTACTTTTGTAATTAATGGATTTTAATTGAAGTCAACTGCCTAAGTATTTGGCATTAGTGAGTTAAATCTTAGCCATTAGATCATAACTTGAAGGTGATATCTAATCTCAACCATTGATCACTTTGGAGATTTAGGTTTTTGGATTTACGCTAAACTCATGATTATAAAAGGAAACCTAAGTGAGAGGAGGAGACACACGTAGAATGAGATAGGAGGTATAACTTATTAGGTGGAGAAGGATTTTCATCCAAGTGTGCAGGGGTAGGGTCCAAGGAAATGAGTAAGGAGCAACAAAGTAATAGTGTCAACCAGGTGTGATAGGCTAGGCCATTTTGTTCTTTTGTATTATTCCTTAGGTGAGCCATTATCCCAGGAAGAGCAAGGGGAAGAAAAGAAATAACAACCAACAAGATCGAAGGATAGTTATTGAGGTGTGATAGGATAGGTTATTTGTTGTTTTCTATTATTCCTCGGGTGGGCCATTATCCCAAGCCGAGAGCCCATATTTTATCTTAATAAAATCAACACAATACAGGTTTTCCCTTAGGGTTTTTTCCAGAGGTATTTACCCAGAAAATTACATGTGCAACTGTGTATAATTTCATGTTGTGCTTCCACTGATTTATTTACTTAGATCGTTAAATCTTAGCTGTGATTTTATTCAGTAAAGTATTCTTAATAAGTTTATTACAACAAGGGTTAGCTAGGAAGTAAATTGTCGGGTGTTGGGTTCTGAAATTTAACAAAGATACCAGAATTGTAGCCACTATGTGTTGCTATGCACATTGCATTGTTTCTCACCATTTATTTATTGACAAAATATTGTTTTAATTGCAATAATTTGATTTCAATTTGGTATCTTGTGTTCTCTTTGAAACATTGTGTGTCCTTTCATTTCATTCTTAATCCAATATGGATCACTGGGGTATTCAGTAAAGCATTCTTAATAAGTTTGCTACAAACAAGGTTAGCTAGGAAGTTAAATCTCAAGTCATGTTGGGTTCTGAAATTTAACAAAGATACCAGAATTGTAGCCACTATGTGTTGCTATGCACATTGCATTGTTTCTCACCATTTATTTATTGACAAAATATTGTTTTAATTGCAATAATTTGATTTCAATTTGGTATCTTGCAAGTTCTCTTGAAACATTGTGTGTCCCCATTTCATTCTTAATCCAATATGGATCACTCGTGGCATTATTTATCTCTTCCTCATCCTCCCACCAAGTGTGATCTATGGTCTAATTGGTTTCCATATTTTCATGTTGATTAGTTGTCTTGGCCATCATCGATCAACTTTAGGATCCAAAAAATATGATTTTGTTAATGTTTATGCCATTATTTATAGTTCTTTTTGCATTTTGCTAATAGGATAAGAGCATAATAAGAACAAGATCACCAGAAATTGGCTGTTCATGGGGAGAGACACAACGTTTATCCGGGAAACCCTCTAGGGAAGAAAAACCCAGCAAAACTTCCTTAATATGCAGATAGCGAGGCAATAAGTTTAAGAGATAACTCAAACCAATACAGAAGTCCTCCTCATGAGATGTGCCACTCTTTTCTCCTCTCTCTCTGTGGTAATTGCAGCTTGGCCTCTTATAAGAGAAATGAGCAAGTGAGTTGTGTATTTGAAGTGAGGTGATGGCCTCTTATTTATATCAAACTAGCACGTGCGAAAGGTCGCCAATCGCAGGTCGAATTTCACTCCGGGTGGGTAAACCCACCTTAATTAATTCAGGGTCTTCCATATTAACTTCGGGCTGACTTTCTGTGACTTACCTCGACTTATCCATGACGCATCCGCAGAAAAGGGGATTTGGTCCATATTAATTATCGACATGATTAATCCACAATGGGATTAATAATAAATAATAATAACGACATGATTAATCCACAAGGGCGGGATTTAATCTAATAATAATAAGAATTCTCTTCGTGCAAAGGAGATTATTTCAACACTTCCTTACCGCGAAGGGTATTCTTCTATCGCGATCGCGAGAGAGGTCTCCAGATCATTAGTGGTGCATCTAGAGGATAGTATCGGGCTGGCTATCATCTTGAAAACATTGGCTAGCACATTTACGAGTCATTGTAAGTTTTCTTCATCAACAACAACATCATCATTCTCGAAAGAATGCTATCATCATCCCAGATCAAATATTATTATAAAAATGATACCTCATCAACACTAGGATGGCCCATCACAATACTAGACTAGCTCAATGTCATGCCGTTAAGCCGGTAGTTCGTTGTCGTACCTACATCTTTCTTTACATCTAACAATCAGGTCAGAAGCATGAATCATATCACCATCTCGGGCTACGCCTAACAACCAAGCCGGCTTAGAATCACAACGCGCCATGTTTTATGTTTAACAACTAGGTCATAAGCATGATTCATCTTGCTTTACATCTAACAATGAGGTCAAGCAAGGAACAGCATCAACATTCCCGCCACGTCTAAAACGAGGTCAGAAGCAAGGAATCATCTTGTTTTTACGTCTAACAACTAGGTCGGGCAAGGGAACAATGACGCCATGCTTTACCGCCTAACAACTGTGGGTCGGCATGATCATCTTGCGCTTACGCCTAACAAATGGAGGTCGGGGCAAGTGATCACACGACGCCATGCTTTACGCCTAACATCGGTGTTAGAAGCATGAACATCTTACTTTACGCTTAAATAACACCCAGAGGTCAGCGCAAGGATCATTAATAAATATCACGCTTTAGCGTCTGTCAATGAGGTTAGAAGTATGACTCATCTCGCTGTTAGACATAAATCAATATGAATCATGCTTCTGACCTAGATGTTAAACGTAAAGCAAGATAATTCCTCACTTCTAACCTCGTTGTTAGAAGCATGACTCATCTTGATTTACGCCTAACAACGAAGCTCGGTAAGGAATACATCTACTCCCCTTTCAGGGAAGGTCCTTTTCATACTATACCAAGATTATCTCAAAGTGTTCAAACTTTACACGAGATAGAGGTTAGTCAACACGCCGCAAGAATCTGCTCATCCATAATGTAATCGAGCTTCAAGGTCTTCCGCATTCATGTCACGTATGAAATGATAGCGATCTCTATGTGCTTCGACCCGCCGTGAAACACAGGATTCTCTATCAATTTAATGTAGCTTTGATTGTCACATAGAATCGCGGTTACCACTCAAATCAAATAGGCCCGCCAACAACTTTCAATCCATATAGCTTTGGTACTAGCAGAACATGTGGCAATGTACTCTGCGTCCACTATGCTGAGAGAAATACAGGATTGATTCCTACTCTGCCACGATCAGTTGATCCTAAATTGGAAGAAGATCCTAGGGTGATTTTTTTCTGCCAACGCTCGTACCAATTCTGCATCAATACTCACTCAATGTGAAGTCATGATCTCCACTATAGCTGAGACCAAAATCCACAAAATTTTATGTACCTCATCGATGTTTTAGTAAACTACTAGGTAATTCACGCCTTGGGCTCTACCAGAAACTGACTCCAAGGTGTTCACTGCAAAACAAATGTCCGGCCCGTACCAGTGCCATCGATCCAATAATCTCAGTTGCTCCAGAGCGTGAGTGGCATCTATCAACTGACGGCGGTATCACTAATGTACCAGTGCTTTATGGGAGTATTCATGGACTTGTATCTAGTATGTCTAATATCTTTAAGATTTCGACCGTATAATTCCCTTGGTTAAGGAAAATCCCCTCAGGACTCTGCCATACCTTTTCAAGGCTCATGGGGTGTAATGCATTAGACTAAGGTCTTTCATTTTAAATTCCGAGGCAAGTCTCTTTTTTTTCATTTAGTGATGAGCTTTTCTTTCTCTAGTTAAGAATAGTCATCCACATACAATAATAGTATACTGGGTTCATTATCCATAAATTTGAAGTAGAGATTTGAGTCTCGCTTTACTCTTGCAAAGCCCAAGCCTCAAGAAACGAGATGGCCATACCTAAGCTCGGGAGCTTTGCTTCTAACTGGTAAGGATTTCTAATCGCAGACATGAGGACTTTCAACCTTCAAACTGGGTTGCTCTATATACTCTTCCCTTCTATAACACCATTGTATGAAAGCCATTTCTCACATCCATCCGTGCAACTTCCATTTCATCTCTGGCGTCGAGCTATAATGGTTCTCGAATGGCGGTATCTGGATATATGAGTGAATGTCTCTTCATATTTGATACCTTCCTTCTGGGAAAAGTAATGAGCGACAAATCTTGCTTTATACTTCTCTAACATCGCATCAGCAACATGTTTTATTTTGAAGAGTCATTTTAATGATACCACATCCTTGCTTTTGGTCTGGGAACTATTTCCCCATACATCATTCTTTATTATTATGGATTAGTATCTTTGTCATGGCATCCTATCTTCTTTTTGATGGCCTCTTCAAAACATGGTGGTTCTTCATCAAGTAGATTGCACATTAAAGTCATGTAACTGGAGAATGGCTTTGGCCTTTTCTACTCCGCCTTGTGGTTCCTTCCGAATACCATAATTCTCTCCACGGAATGTTTCAAGTTCTTCAAGGAAGATTTCTTTTATGGGAGAAGGTCAATTTGAGGAGGTTCTTGAACTACTATTATATCACATGATCTCGTGATGCCTCATCAGGGGAAGCTATGATTCCCTTACAGGTTCTGCAACCCTAGGAACTTCCCTCATGGATTATATCATTTGTCCCGCATTTTACCAGTTCCTCTTCATACATTTCTTCAAGATGGCATCTTCTTTATTTCTTAAGTTTTTCTTCTTCATCAAAGGTCACGCCTTGCTGATCTCAATATCATGGTGGTGACCAGGTATGTAGATTCTGAAGCTGGCCTTGATACCTCACAAGATCACAAATATTCCCTTCTTCGGAGGGTTCCAACTTGTTTTTCTCTTTGGTATATGGATAAACACCGGAGAACAAATATTTTGAGATGGCTTACCTCAGTTTCTTTCCTCGGTGAACATTTCTTCCTGGGTCTTGAACCCAAGTGCACTATGGGATAATCCGTTCTGTACATAAACAACTGCCATTGCTGCTTCTGCCCATAAGCACATAGGAAGATCTTGATCATGAATCATGGTCTTTACAACTTCCATAATTGTTCTATTCTTCCTTTTAGCTACACCATTTTGTTGAGGATTATAGGGAGTAGTTAGTGCCCTCTTTATCCCGACATCTCTGAAGAAGCTTACAAACTCCTTCGACGTATATTCTCCTCCATTATCTGACCTGAGTATCTTAATCTTTCTTTTGGAAAGATTCTCTATCAAGGCTTTGAATTACTTGAATTTACTGAATACTTCATCTTTATATTTTAAGAAATATATCCAGGTCTTACGAGAATAATCATCAATAAATGATACAAAGTATACATACCCGCTAATGGAGGATGATGGCATTAGGCCACACACGTTTGAATGGATGAGTTCCAATGCTCCTTCTGCTTTACTGTCCCTCTTTGGAAAGGGGTTCTTGATGTTCTTCCCTTGCGCACATCCATTGCATATGCCTTCCTGATCAACCTTGAGTTCCGGTAAACCTGTGACAACTTTGCATATGTAAGGTAGCACCTTTAGTTGATGTGGGCCAATATTCTATGCCAAAGTTCACATGAGTTTTCGATGGCATGGGTCATAGCAGTTTCTGGGTGACCCTTCAACTTATATAAACCATTTTCTTCACTTCCGATGACG
>SNQJ01S0015047.1:143496-172373 GCA_010110895.2 Picea sitchensis | reverse complement strand
TAAGACTACAACCATACAAACAGATGTCCCTCAAGCAAGCCAAGAAGGATACTAAATTATCACCAAAGTACTATGGTCCTTATAAGGTGTTGCAAAATATTTGTACTATGGCATACAAATTGGAGTTGCCTGCATCTTCACGAGTACACCGAGTTTTCCATGTTTCATGCTTAAATAAGGTTATAGGCAACAAGATCCCAGTTCAAACTATATTGCTAGAACTTGATGAGGAAGGAAAAATCATATTGGAGCCTGAAGCTATCATTGACACAAGAATTTGCCAGCTGAGGAATAGATCCATTTCAGAGTATCTCATTAAATGGAGGAAACTACCTGTTGAAGATTCCACTTGGGAAGATGAGTCTTTTATACAGAAGCATCCAAAGTTACTCAAGCGTTGCGGACAACACTTGTCTCAAGGGGAGGCACATGTTAAGCCCTAATATTGGCTCATTACCCCTTAATTGGGGCATATTACATTAGTAATGTTATTTTATTTATGTCGGCTTTATTCCATTAGTTGTAATTATACCTCCTAGTCTCCTATATATACCAAGGATAACTTTTCATTTGGAGTCATCTTGTACTTGAACATTTATGTGGGGTAAAAAAAGGTTGCCCTCTCGAAGAGGCTTATTATCTGAAATTATCTATTTTTCAAGGCGTTGAGTACTTATTCTGAGGTTTTTCTATGCTATATTGATATTTGGTTCTTAACACTAATTATGCCAAAGTATGGGCCAAGATGATGGACTTGGAAGGGAATGAAGTTGATGTTCCCGGTGCCATCGACAACAGATTCAGTTATAGATACCTTGGGGATATGAAATTCCTCCCCAGTGTCAACGATCTATTTGATAATCCCCCAAGGAAAATAAGAGGAGGTGTAAGTATGTGATTTACAAACAAATTTACACGAGTTCATATTATGGCTACATGAATGAAGAAGATGGTATCTTGGAGAAATTCGAGCAGCCCGCAGAGGAGGAGATGTGAGTCAGAGCACTGAGGGAGTGGCATAGGATCGAGTCCATGTGCTAAATTATGAGAGGCACCTAAGAGTGATTGCATCCTCAAAGCACAACCTCTGAAAAACTTTAATTGTGGAGCTTTGCATACATACTTTATCAGTTAAATTGTTTGTTGGTTCATTTTTACATAACAACCACACCGGTGCGCTTTCAATCGCATTGGTGTTCTATAAATAGTATAACACACATGTATATTTTGTTTTTTCAAATCATGTTGATGTTGTTGTTTGATTTATAAAATGTATTATGAGTACACTAATGATTTATTTGTTTTTAAATTAAATTTGATATGTGTCACTCATTAGAATTTAGAGTTTCCATATATATAATGTTTAACTTTAGTTTTATGAAATCGTTTACTTTGTATTGTGATTGGAAAAATTATAACCATTAAATCCATATAATGTTTAATTTCTCTTCAAGGTGAATTGTTTGTTGTCCAATAAGATACAATATGTTGATTAAACATGTTTACAAAGAAAAATACATAAATATAATGAGTGAAATCATTCTGATTTGAATAATTATGTTTGTTTCATATATTGTAATAATAATATTATGATATAATTATTCACTAATAATAATGATGATGTAATAATGATGTTTTTTTACTAATTTTTATTATTCAAGATTACAAGACAAGGCTATAATATAATCGCTTACTAAAATCACAATTATTATATTAATTTTTTCCAAAGATTTTCTTATTTATATTATTCAACTATTATAATATATTCAATTTACTTAATCAAATTTAAATTATTAAAGATAAAGAATATATAATAATAAAGTTTGATCTATACACTTTCGATGAAATGGTTTTACACGTTTTAACTCTATTACCAACTTTATGAATCTTCTATTAAAAAAATATGTGAAAGTATGTAAGTATTAGTTCAATCTTCTATTAACAAAATATGCTACATATTTCATTTCATTGATTTTGTTTTAACATATATGGAAATATTGGATTTGGTTAATGAATGAAGAAATTAATTTGCATAATTACTCTTATAAAATGTTATTTTGTCATTTATTTTATTGATAACGTTATAATAATTGTTCATGAATTTCCTCATAAGGAAATGTAAGTATTAGATTTGGTTAGTAAAGAAAATAATTAATTGGTTAAGGTTAAAATAAAACTAAATTAAATGAAATTGATTTAATATTAAAATTTAAAAATATAAAGTCCATTGGATGTAGCTTGGGTGGTTGGGAGAAATGGTTGCTACCCTCCCCACCCAGATTAAATTCCTTGTAAGTGACATGTGATGTCCTTAAATGGGTCTATATGATGCTCTTGTTGTTGAGCCCCCAATATTTTGAAAATGCTCGACCTCCCCATGTTTTCTCATGGATTTCGAGGGGTTTACAGTGGACGTAGCGAGTACCGATCTTGGGTGTCGTGAACCACATGTAAAAAAAATATTTAAAAATATAAAATATTAATAAAACTCAATAAATAAAATAAAATAAAAAGTCCCCATGTATATGTTATAGGGATTAGTCCCCATATTTGATGTAATGATTGTAACATACAACCAACCACTTTATAAAACAAATGTTGAGTTAAGCAATGCATTTACATTAGTTCAATTGAAAATCCAAAAAATACAATTACCCGATCATATTTTTCTTACGCCCCTAGTGGACGTCTAAAGGTAGACCCAATGCAAGGCATTTTTTATGAGTGGTTGGTGGTCTATGAAAGTTATAGTTTATTAACAACTCGTTACCGTGAGACAAACTATGTATTGCATGCACGACAACAAATCTGAATGCCTTCCTTTTCATAAAGAACTCTTTGTCATTGGAGTGTTCCTCAAAGAAAAAATGTGCGCTAAATAATGAGGACTTACAACTATTTATGAACCTTGCAATGTTCCCATGAGTTTGTGGATGACCATCGATATATAATAGGTTTTTTTTGTTAAAGTTTCTATAATCATAACCATTCATGCACATATTATACATGGGAATTTTATGTTTGTATTTAACAATATTCAAGTAATCAGATTGACTATAAAGAGGACCACAATATGGCTTAAGTGCTACCGATTGTCGGGGAGGAACGGATACATGTGAAAGGATAAACAACCCAATATTTGCAACATATGTTTTAGACTTGGAAATCATATAATTGTTACCACAAAAAGAGAATCCAGTTCCAACATCGAGCACATGCGTGGAAGATGACCATGCACCACACAAAGCTTGGTTGTAACATGTTTGGTATTTACTTTGCAGATGGATAGGAAGAAGGAAGTCATCACTACCTTCCAACAATTGAACAGAGTTTGGTGTGTACTTAGACAATTTTACTCTTATCTCGTACAACTTTTCAGATCTCCTAGTAGAGATGTTTTGGGTAGTATCGATATCATACTTTGGTTCACTATAATTCTTCGTTGACTGAATAGAAGGAGACGGGTTGGCCAATTTAGGATGAAACTTAGTTGATATAGATTTCAACTTGTCAAAAAAGGAGCATATGGAAGTGCTCCTACGTGTCTTTTCTATATCACCTATTGGATTCTTTATCGGAGGTACTAGACCATCAAATTTGGGTAGTCAATCATTAATATAATGGGACAATGTGACATGTCGAGGGTTGTTCTTCAACCCTTTAGATTTTGAACAACCAATACTACAGGTGTGTCATAAAAAAGATCTAATTCACGGTGTAATACCATTGACCCAAGTTGTACATTGTTGGGAGATGGCATCTTACAATTGGCAGGGTAAAGCAACTGTCCATTTTCATCAAACATTTTCCTGTGGTATCTTTCTTCTGATAAGAACTTGTGACATTTTTGGGTTGGTGGAATAGCTTGCTAATCCGAACTTGATCCATAATCATGATCCTACAAAATTCAATGAGCAACTATTCAAATGCACATGCATAAATGACATAAATTCAATCAGATAAATGAATTATAAATAAAATCTAGACTTGCGTCAAATGGTGGGGGAGAAGTTGATGAACTTGCAACGATATGGAATGAGCTGGAATCTAAGGAATTAGCCATTTGATATTATAACTATTTTTCCTTGTATTTGAGCCAAAACTATCATCAATATGGCTCAATTTGATTGGTACGGATGAGGAATCTATGCAATTTGAAAATGTAGGAGCTATGCATGCCCTGGAACTTTGGGGTGAATCACTTTGATTAAGTTGGCGAGTTCTCAAGGAAGAAGAAAAGTTTGCAAACTCGATAGAAATTTTGGCCAAATGCAATGGACATTTTGGTAGGATTCACATCATCCTGCTTCAATATAGTGAGAGATCATAAAGCAATACCTAACATGTCTAATAATTTTTATTTATGTGAGAAATGTTTTGAGGATGCACATGCTATAATGGATAAATATGTTGATAAGTTAAATTCTTCTGGTTTATAATCTAATATGACTAACCTAATACTGGTAAAATCATTGGTGCACCAACTCAGTTGAAAGCCATTATTATATACAACTCTGATTCGTAAATTGTTTTAGATATTATACAAGACAATTTGTCACAACATTTCTTAAAATGCTAATGCAAGAACAATGAGATTTTTCTTTACTATGTAGTGATTACTAGAATCATACTTATTTAAATATGGACAATAATTGGGAAGATAAGATAAAATATATATGTGTGACAAGAGAACACTATCAACACACTGAACTCAAGATGTACCTTAGAGAAACCCATGAGGGTGAAGATTACTCTAATAAGAAATAAGGGCTATGCCTTGATCTTTTATTCTCATATTTACAATGCAAACATAACCAAAAGATAAGCATTGACTATCATAGGGGATTCACTCATTGAACCTATGACATAGAACACATGTTCATGGGATACTAAATAATATCCTTAATTTCATGAGATATTGAAGAATACCTCCCAAAATCCTTTTGTCGAACCCAATTCCTAATACCCCCCCCTCTCTCTCTCTCTCTCTATATATATATTCTTTTCATGTCATCTTTAATCCCCCTTTTTATTTCTACCCCTAATATTTAGATAGGACAAAACTCTTACAAGCCCACAAATTATAAAAATAACCCAAAAATAAGCAAACAAGTGCACAAGCATCCCTACACAAGGACATGCCATTATAGTAAGATAGCATTGGGTTCAAGGAATTGGTGTTATACTACTTTTCACCCCTCTTAAATTAATTACATGCTCATGAATTCAGTGAGGAATGTTTTACGTATATGGACTTCTATCTGTATACGTCCTAGAAAGGAAAGCCACTTCAAGTTATAATTATGTGTCCCTTAGATATATTATTTCATGGACATTTTAAGAAAAAATATATATCTATCTCTCTATCTCTCTATCTCTCTATATAACTATCAAGTTTGTCTTTGTAGTAATATTTAAAGGTAAGAGATCTACTCTATACCACATTCCTATTTTCTTATCATTCAAACTCAGGCATTCTTAATAAGAGAGATGCAAGAGATTGTGATCTTAGGTCTCAATCTGACCTAGGGGAATTATTACTATCCTTTAGGTAGAAATGAGTCCTTTTTCCTTTGTACTCTATCACTGTATTATGATTTTTCATATATTAATATTAATATTGCACATAAAACCAATGAGATTGTTTTCATTTGAGGGCTAAGACCGCTCTTTCCAAACAAGAGGTCTAATTGTTTGGTTGAGCTCAATAAAATTGGGGTAGTCATAGTCCTCTCCCTATGTAATGAAAAGAGGAAAGTATACATATCCCCATGAAGATACGTGGAGGGATCATATACGTTGTCTCATGATATTGGATTCCTCATTTTTGTAAAAACATAAAACCCTTGTTCTCCCAACCAAAATCATCCACTCAAAAAGAGCCCTAGATAGTGAAAAATAAGGCTTGGAAAACACCTCTACCCTTAATTCTAGGATCAAGCTACGTGATTTTACAAATGCATTGAACCAACCTACAAAAAATTAAACCATTCAAAATTAGATATAAAACCCTACATACATAAAATACAAATAAAATTGGGGATTAGGACAATTGATACATATAGAGTATGCGACATAGTGGGTCTAGTTATCAATCTCATTTTCCACGCAAAGGTTTCAGGTGATCACAATAAGGGGCGAAGGTATGACCTCACAATCAATTTCTTCTTCCAAAAGATATTTTCACCAGTGTTGATTGTGCATTGATTTATTTCCCAACAAGCCATATCCCAATCCATATAACACCTCTACAATACCTATAAACTCCCCTTTCCCTTCATATGGTTTTGTTTCTAGGGTTAACTAGTTCGGTTTTGATAACATTGGTTTGCATCTCTCCTTCTTGAATAGGTTACAATTTAGATAGGGAAACATATCACAATAACAATAATATTATAAATTAGATTTAAGAATCGAGTATTTTGTCATAAAATCATAGCAATTACTTGACCACATTCAGTGCGATTGAGTGTTACCTGAACATAAAAAAGATGTTCCTAACATGACATGGATGGATTTAATTCCTCTAGTTTTAGAAAAAAAATGTGATTCAAGCACAATTATGGGAATTACTAGTGGCAAGTGTATGGAAGCCAATATTTAGGTTGGAAGGTCCATTTGAGTGGTCATCCATTCCCTTCAAGTTGACTAATGCACCAACAAAATTTATGTGGATGATAGACGATATTCTACAAACATTCACCAATTCTTTTGTGGTCATATTCCTAGAAGACATCCTCATCTTTAAGTTGGGATAATTTTAAGGATGGGAATTTATCTTAAAATGTAGAAACCTAGGTGAATCTTACTAGTTCTTACTATACAAACTGTAAAATGTTTAGCGACATTTTTGTAAAAATATTCAAATTTCTAACTATTTTGTACAGTATCTCTAAAATTTTGGTGATTCTTAAAGTAAAATAATTTTATCCTATAGAATTTGAGTGAATCATTTTTAGAAAAAAAATTGTTATTGGTGAATCTTTTGTTGGGAAAAAACATGGAAAATTAGTCAATGAGTTAAATTTAGCCCCTAAAATTTTCCCTATAGACTTTAACAAAACTTGGAAGAGAATTTGAAGCACATTCAACAAGTACCAAACACCTTATGAAAACACAAACTATATGCTAACCTAGATAATTTATCATTTGAAAAAAAGAATTCAATATTAGGGGTACATCATGGATGAGTGTAATGTGCATCTAGATCTAGCCAAGATCTAAGTCACTCATGACCGATTGGTTCTAAAGGCATTGATGGAACTCTGCAACTTCTTAGGCCTTGCTAACTTTATTGCAGGTTCATGTCAGGGTTATCTCATATGGCTTGGTCCTTGAGTTAGATGACCAAGCTTGGTTGAGCCAAGGCTAAGTTTGTTTGGGTGGAGACACAATAGAAGCATTCAAGGATTTGAAGCATTGTCTTTGCTTGGTTCTTGTGTTCATTTGTAATACCCCTAGGCCGAACCCCAATTTTAAATGTACATATAGGTTGGTGAGACAAGATATTTTGGGCCTAAGTGCCATTGTAAATATGTTTTGAGTCTAGAGTGCCTATATGGTTATTAGGTTGGAGAGCCTAGATGCTAAAAGGCCAACGAGCCTATCATTGTAATATGTAATCACACTCAAATTGATTAATAAAATACATCGTTGCTGCAGACCTATCAGATGAAATGAGTATGGGGGTGTAGAACTCTACTAGAAGGGAAAAGGGGATAAGAATCTAGGAAGAGGGTATAATCCAAGGGGGCTTGAGCCCAAGGAAATATTATATTAATATTTTCTAAATTCTAAGTTATGTGATATTTTATCCTAAGTTCTTAGGATGGGGAACATATCACCAAGTGGGGACCATGTAGTTCCCATAATGACAAGTTTCAAGTCAGGAACATGCAACTATATTGTGGGAACTTAGTGTATTTTCCCACCATTCGATCACTCTCTCATTATTCACTCGTCATTCTCACTATTCCTCGAGCCATTTTCATACCCTCCTACCATCACCATTCGTACCAGTACTTGGGATCTTTTTGGATATATTGGTATCCAGTCAACCTGGGTAGTTTGAGTTGAAGAAGCAGGATGTCAGGCTTGTACGCATGCAAAAGAAGCGGATTGTCAGGTTTGTGAGCATTCTCTCTAGGTCGGAGAAATATTGGGAATTGTTTTCCCTATGTGTTGAGAAATAGCTACCGATCTATGAGACTTTATGTTTGGGATGTTTCTAAAGGCCCAAAAGGGAAGTGGGGCAACTGAAGGACTGTTGAACAGAGAAGGGGAACACTTCCTGGGGTGGGATAGGTTGTGGGAAATGAGAGGTTGTAGGATAGTTGTAGTAGTTGGCACCTTGAACTGATTGTTATTATGTTGGTTAGATATTACTCTGGCTTAGGAAGCCTTCCGTAGTGGAGTTTCTAGCCTCAACTCGGGGGTGACTTGTTGTTGAGATTTTTATGAGCAACAAAGTCTATGGCTAGGAGAAAAGTCTGAGGTTTGGACACAGTTGGTGAATGATTAAAAATACAAGTGTTATTTTATCTGTGTTTTTATGCTATTTACTGTGTGAATTCTTATATAATTTTTTTGTTTTTTATTATACTTGTTTACACATGAAGGGTATGTTGTTTTCATTACATAATTGTTGCATATGATGAGCATGTTATTAATTAAATGGTATTAGAGATGGAAATTTTGTGTGGCATGGCCCAACTTGGGATTGGGGATGCTACATTGTGGTATCATAGAAAATTTTTGAGTTTGTTGGTAATGGGGTACATTACATCATTCTTCCATATATTCAACAAATTATTGAAATTGGGACATATACCTCAAATTGTTTCATTGGTGTAGTCCTCACTTGACATGGACATAAAGTGTCCTATCGTGTCAAGACACTCTTTGATTAAATTTAGAGATACCCCACTTATGACAAGGAGATTTACTTTATTATCTAAGCATGGGTGGTGGAAGAATTATATTTTCGGAAACTAAATGATCATACACACTGACCACAACCCATTACAATTTATGTAGACTCAGGGAAAATTTTAGTATGACCACCATCAAAGGTGGTCCAATACCTTCAATAGTTCCACTTGAACATCAATTATAAGAATCATTGCACCAATCGAGTTGCATTCTACCTTAGCTATCCTCCGATTGTGACACAGACCACAATCCTCAATTATTTTGAACACTAGAATTTTTAGTGGCCCCAATTGTTTGGAAATGATCCTAGCTTCGGTGTTATATATCAAGCATTAGTTGCAAGTAAACAAATTTTAGATTTTCATCTCCAAGATGGAATTTTATGCCATCTGGGCCATCTTTGTGTTTCTTTAGGGAAGCATTAGAAAATTATTTGCAAGGCACACTATAGTGGGGTGGCAGGGCATTTTTGGCATGGAGAAGACAATGTGAGTGTTAAAAAAGTGCTTCTACTAACTAAAGCTCCTACGAGATGTTACCAATTATATCAGATTGCACACTACTTGTTTCATCGATAAAATTGCAATCAAGAAGTAAGGATTGTACACCCCTCTACCTACTCTAGATAAGATTTGGTATTCAATCTCCATGCATTTTATGCCAGGTCTTCCCTCAACCAAGCATGGCCACAATTGTGTTTTTGTTGTTATTGCTTGGTTTTCTAAGATGGAAATTTGCCAGCTTGGAAGAAGATTGTCACTACAAACAATAGAAAAAGATTGAGTTAAAAAATGGGCCTCAAAACAAAAAATGTGCTATCAAAATCAACTTTAAAAGAACCAATAAGCTTCAAGATGGTGATGTCAACCATAAGGATAAATAGTTTTGGAGGGAAAGAAAGAAAACTATTTTTAATCGTATTTTCGACTTATCTCCATATAGGTTTGCTCAAATTTCAAGTGTAGGCACTCATTGGATGAAAAATTAAATTATGCATCCAACGAATACCCACTTTGTATATTTTTGATAGACAATATAATGAGATAAACTGGAAATAATGAAAAAATGTGTTTCTTGAAAGAACACATTTTTGTCATGTATTTTCACTTTATCTTAGTGTGGGTGTATCAAAAGTATGTAGAGTGGGTACTCTTTAGATGCATAATTTAGTTTCACATTCAACGAGTTCTTACACTTGAAATTTGAGTAAACCTATATGGAGATAAGTCATAAATATGATTAAAAAAAGTAATTTTCTTTCTTTTCCTTCAAAAATTCAAAACTCTTAAGTTTATTATTTTAGCTATTATTTTATTATTTTCCTTAGGAGGCCCATTTTAGACCTCCAAATTTCTCTAATATGATCTATTGCTAAACTCTTCTTTGAGCATGTTCATGTTCATTTTGAATTTCCAAAGATCATTGTCTCTAATAGGGATAGTAGGTTCCTAAGTAGCTTTTGGTCTAGCCTTTGGTCCTTGGTGAACATCAACTTGACCAAATTCACTACCTTGCCCTCCTAAACTAATGAACATATGGAGGTAGTCAACAAGATGATTTTATATATCGCTAGAATGCATAACTCCAAGCATCTACATATATGTAATGAAAGATTTTATTATTTTCAACACAACTACAAGAAGACTCAAAATTCATGACTTCACATAGGGTAATATTTCATTAATTGAATCCCATGTTTGGATTTTATTTTTACCTCAATGTTTTGAGCATTGTCCTCTTGATGATGAACCTACTTAAAAGGTTTGAAAGTTGAGGTGAAACTAAACTCCAAACACATTGATGAAATACAAGAAGACTCTTTATGGTAATATTGACCATAACCTTTAATGTGTTCCTGGGGTTTCAACCATTCACACCAATTGATGTATATTTTCTTATTGTGTGAGCATAAGAAGAGTACCCACATTCTCATAATGAGTCATATAGAGCAACCAAATATGTTGAAGGAATCTGACACATCGAACAACATGATATTTTGCAAAAATCTAATGCCAAGTACAAGTAATGACACAATCAACATCGAATTCCACACATGTTCAAGGCTGGTGACAAGGAATGGTTGCACTACAAAAGATGGATTCACAGCCCCCCACATGAAGCTTAATCCGATTCAATATGGGCCTTACAAAATCACCAAGGTCATGGGTGAAAATACTTTTGAATTGAATCTTCCACATTCCTTGGATTACACCTTGTATCTAATGTGAAGCTGCTTTGATGATGCTTTTTTCCTTTGTTGGAAAGTCTCTGAGGTGGTAGTTCACTTGACCACTATCAATCTCAACCTTGATTGCATTGAGAAATTTATAGCAGACTAGATCATGGACACCAAGTTGAAAAGTACCCACCAACAATGCATACAACTCTATCAAGTTGTCAAAGTAGGGTAACTTCTTCATCAAGGCAAGTGGTTCACCAAGAACTGTATCTAACAAAAATTCCTCATAGTACAAGAACTTGATGCAATGGGGACCATTTATACTAAAGGGGAAGCATCGATCTAGGTTTCCATCCAAGGCCATCTAAAAAATGCTTCTTGTATTGGTACTTTTCATGTCTTGAACTTTCAACACATTTTTGGGGGCCTCCCCATGCATTTTTCAGTGGTTTTAGGCTCAATGACAAAGGACCCAGGGACATGGGTCAATCTACTAATTTTATTTCCAACAAGCTAAATAAGGCACAAAATGGAGCATCAAGCAAAAATATATTATCTTGACAAAGCTCCTCCTTTTATTGGAGAGTTTAGATTCATCAACTCAACATTCCTATGTCGCACTAACCTCATGCTAAGATTATGGTTCTTGTATATTAACATTTTTAACTATTAGAGTTTTAATAAAATGAAGTTTTACCCTATTGTTATGGGTAAATGAGCATAGATGTCACATATCTTCTTATATATAACATTGTTGATGTTTGTAGCATCGAACATGTACTTCCACATCGGTTTTGTGTCTAACACGTGTAAGTTGTCATTAATGCCTCTCAAGACTTAGGAGATTTGCTTTAATAAAGTGATTATTAAAGAGAATGTACTATTGTAAGTAATGGAGTTTAATTTAAGTCAAATGGCTAAGTATTTGGAATTAGTAGGTTAAATCCTAGACATTAGATCATAAAGTGAAGGTGATATATAATCTCAACCATTGATCCCTTTGGAGATCAAAGGTTTTGGATTTAGGGTAAACTTAAGATTATAAAACAAAACCTAAGTGAGAGGAGGAGACACACACAAAATGAGATAGTAGATCTCATTTATTGGGTGGAGAAGGACTTTCATGCAAGTATGCAGGGGCAAGGTCCAAGTAAAGGAGAAAGGGACAACAAAGGAGTAGCATCCAAGTGTCAAAGGCTAGGATATTTTGTTGTTTTGTATTATTCCTCATGTAGACCATTATCCCAAGAGGAGAAAGGGGAAACAAAGGAATAACACCCAACAAGATTGAAGGATAGATATTGAGGTGTGATAGGCTAGGCTATTTATTGTTTTGTATTATTCCTCAGGTGGGTCATTATCCCAAGATGGGAGCCTAGATTTTATTTTAATAAAATCAACACAATACGGGTTTTCCCTTAGGGGTTTTTCCAAGGGTATTTACCCAGAAAATTACGTGTCCAAATGTGTAGAGTTTCTTGTTGTGCTTCCACTGATTTATTTATTTAGATAGTTAAAACTTAGTCATGATTTTATTGAGTAAAATCTGCTTAGTAATTTTATTACAACAAGGGTTTGCTAGGAAGTAAATATTCGGGTGCTAGGTTATGAAATTTAACATGGTATCAAAGAAGGATTAATTCTGAAATGGAAACCAAGTACACACATGTTGTAATTTTTGTAGCGCATAATTTTTTATTATTTTTACAGGCTATGGGTAAATCAAATAAATAAAAAAGGAAGGAAAATTGCAACATCAATATGGTTGTTGTATGGGCCATACAACAACCATATAGCATATGGCAGCATGGGCTGCAGAAGGACCATAGATTTGAGATTGCATGAACTGTGGTGAGTGTTGGGCATAGGTGTGGAAGTGGAGGTCGTGGGTTGAGGCGTCGACAAAAATATTGGGCTACATAAAGAACAATCCACATGAGCTAAACAGTCATGGGTTGAGTTAGAGAAGGAAACCAACAGAAGGATCTGCATGCTACGACCACAGAGAAGGTAGGGAGCGATAGAGGTAGTCGGTGGGTGCAAGGAAGTAGTGGCCAATGAACACTGCATACCACCGCAGTAGACTGTAGAGTCGTCTCCAACATAGTCGGTAGTTTCTGCAGAGACAAAAACCACCAAGGGGGCAGGCCTCCAGCTGTAGCAAGGCACAAGGTAGCCACCAGGAAGGCTCAACTACCACATAGACAAAAATCACCAAGGAGACAGGCCACTAGGCCTCGTGCATACTACGTAGGTTAGCCATGAAACTCGAAAACTTTGGCTGGAAAGTTCGAGTAGCAGGAAGTTGGTCCAAACAACGGGCAATGGACAACAGGTCCGGGAAAAGATCAGTTTTGTGCTTAAAGGACTAAGCAAAAAATTATTCAGTTTAACATTCCTAAAGGACCAGGTGCATTTTCCAGTAGGTTGTATTTCCCAATAAATTTCTAATTTGGAGATAGACGCAACCCATTTGAGGTTTGAGGATAGGCTAGAGGGTGCACCAAACTATGTACCTTTGAAGGAGAGGGTCACATTGGTTCTCATGGAATATGGTCTGTGGGAGTTTTCTAAGAAAAAAGGTGACCCCACCGATGGAACCAAAGGACCTGGCTACCCATGAGTTGAAGGACATGAATGTAAGGGGGATCATCTCAGATGCAGTGAAGGATCATTTTATTGCTCACATATCTGAGAAGAAGTCAACCAGGGAGATGTTTGTAGCAGTGATGAATCTTTTTCAGAGTAGAAATATATACAGGAAGATGGTGTTGAAGGAAAATATTAGACACCAAGATGACTAGATAAAATATAGTGATCGATTATCTCACCAAGATCACTTAGGTACATGATCAGTTGGAAGCTGTAGGGGAAGTTGTGCCATATGACGATTTGATGAGCACAACCCTGAATGGTTTCTCTAATCCATGGGCCCCATTCATAAAGGGAATCGTGGCATGGGAGATGCTTCCCAAGTTTTACAGGCTATGGGATGATTTCATCTAGGAGGATATTCAGGAGGAATCTCTAGCAAGCCAATAGGTTGGTGATGATCAGAATATGGCCCTTACAAGTCGGGAAAGGAGGAGTAGGGGGAATACAAGTGGAGATTCAACTCCAGAGGCTGGAAAGAAGAAGGACTTGAGAAAAGTGAAATACTTTGCATGCCACAAGAGTGGCCACTATGCTTCACATGTCCAGAACAAAAGAAAGGGAAGAGTAAGTCTCAACATGCAGCAACATCTGTAGAATCTCAAGTCAAGGAGTTTTCTGAGAAGTTAGAGAAGGAATTATTGTTAGTCTCTTGTCTTTGTGGCACATATTCCATTAATACCTAGTTCGTGGATAATAGGTGTTCTCAGCACATGACGGGGACACATAATTCATTCACCAACCGGTCAAAGATGGACTTAGATCTGCATGTGGATCTTGGAACCCATGCCAAGTGTGGTGTAGAGGGAGTTGGGATAGTTAGGTTCCAGCTAGAGTCAAGAGGTTCTATGGAGGTGGCATATGTGTTGCATGTTTCAGAGCTTAACATGAATTTTCTCTCAGTTTCAGTAATGGAGGGCAGTGGATACACCATCTTTTTCAAGGATGGTTGGGTTCTTATTCGATCGAAGGGATCTGACATAGACTCAACTCAAGTTCTTAGTGTCAGAGAGGGCAATGTATATAGGTTTTAGGGAAAGCATGTAGGTGGATCCAATGGGATCTTGGATCATGGATTGATGTCAGTGACAGAGGACGAGGAGTAGGAAACTCTAAGGGGTGAGTAGAGTTCACAAACTTCTAGTGTGGGGAGTCAACCTTTAGATGGGAAGAGGGAGTTATTGCATTCTAGTTATGTCAGGAGACCTAGTTGGTATGAGATGAAATTGATGGATTCTCAGGAGCAGGAGGAGGCTCCTAGGAGTATAGATAGGGAGAGTAGGCCTCCAAATAAGTGTCCATACTTCAGGGCGCCAATGAGTAGCGTCATCGATTCCAATACTTCTAGTGTTCACGGAGCAACTAACTAGCAGGGTTGGAGGGATGCCAATGTGCAGGATGTTGTCTGCAACATTGTGTCAAGGTCGAAGGTAGAACCAATTCCAGGTGAATCTTCGAGAAACACCTTCCTCGCTAAGAGGGAGTGTTGATGTTTGTAGCATCATACATGTACTTCCACATCGGTTTTGTGTCTAACATGTGGAAGTCATCCTTAATGCCTCTCAAGACTTAGGAGATTCACTTCAATAAAGTGATTATTAAAGTGAATTTACTTTTTTAATTAATGGATTTTAATTGAAATGCCTAAGTATTTGGCATTAGTGAGTTAAATCCTAGCCATTAGATCATAAAGTGAAGGTGAGATCTAATCTCAACCATTGATCACTTTGGAGATCTAGGTTTTTGGATTTAGGGTAAACTCGTGATTATAAAAGGCAACCTAAGTGAGAGGAGGAGACGCACGTAGAATGAGATATGATATACATTTGATTAGGTGGATAAGGAGTTTTATCCAAGTGTGCAAGGGTAGGGTCCAAGGAAATGAGTAAGGGGAAACAAAGTAGTAGTTTCAACCAGGTGTGATAGGCTAGGCCATTTTATTCTTTTGTATTATTCCTTAGGTGAGCCATTATCCCAGGAAGAGCAAGGGAAAGCAAAGAAATAACAACCAACAAGTTCGAAGGATAGTTATTGAGGTGTGATAGGCTAGGTTATTTTTTGTTTTGTATTATTTCTCATGTGGGCCATTATCCCAAGCCGAGAGCCCATATTTTATCTTAATAAAATCAACACAATATAGGTTTTCCCTTTGGGGTTTTTCCCGGGGTATTTACCAAGAAGATTAGATGTGCAACTATGTATGATTTCATGTTAGCTAGGAAGTAAATTGTTGGGTGTTGGGTTCTGAAATTTAACAAAGATACCACAATTCTAACCACTATGTGTTGCTATGCACGTTGCATTATTTCTCACCATTTATTTATTAACAAAATATTGTTTTAATTGCAATAATTTGATTTTGATTTGGTATCTTGTGTTCTCTTTGAAACATTGTGTGTTCTTTCATTTCATTCTTAATCCAATATGGATCACTCGTGGCATTATTTATCTCTTCCTCATCCTCCCACCATGTGTGATCTATGGTCTAATTGGTTTCCATATTTTCATGTTGATTAGTTGTCTTGGCCATCATCGATCAACTTTAGGATCCAAAAAATATGTTTTTCTCTTCAAAAACCCTCTCCTTTAGGGATAACTAGTCCTTCCTAGATGATTAGAGAGCACAAGGTTCATGCATGCTACATTGAGTGCATTCTATTATTCTTCAACACTCCTCCTCCTCTACCTCGGGACTATTTTGGCTACTTGTTTAGTTTTTGGGAATCAACTTCAACAATAGTCATTGGTTTTTATAGAATTGGACAACATCATTCTTCTCTCTTTCTCATCCCTCAAGAATTAGATTTTTTTTTTTACTTTTCCACCTTGCACATCTCAAGCATTTATAGCCTAAACTATGTAGTTCAATATTTGTTTTGGGATTGTTGTATGGCCTTGCTTATGATCTTCTGAATCCAGTTCATTAGACATTTAGCTTCTCTAATTTGACACTCCTATAATGTTTCATTTTCAATTTTTCATTTTAAAGATTTTACTTGTAGTCCATTGAAATAACTAATGAAGCCCAACTATGAACCAATACTCCTTCACCACATCAACCAAATAGTGTCGAGTCCTTATGCTTTAGGACAAATCAAATGTTTAGGGTTGGATAGTATTGAGCCCATATTGATGATCCTTGTTCCCTTTGAATTGAACCCTCTTACATATCTCTTGAGTCATTATCACACTTTGTTTGTAGTTGTAACCTATTGCATTATATTATAAAATGTTATAGCATGCCCCTTGGGTTGGTTGTGTACCCATATAATTGAAATTAGGATGATCATAGTTAACTATTTTTTACTAGATTTGTCTATTTATACTTAGGTTTTCCATTGTATTTGGAAATTTAGGTGATAGGTTTATATCTACTTCTCTTTATTCGCTACAATAAATCAATGGTCTTTATTAGCTTTTCAGCCAAAAAAAAAAAAAAACCATGTCATTGTGCAAGTTTGTAGGTATAATGTGGTTTACTATTAGTGCACTTGTATAATAGTTTATGTATAGTTTTAAATAGATTTGCTTTGAGGCTTGTTCTATTCTACTTTCACCTAGATATGGATTATGAATGGATTTTTACTAATTATGGTATATTAGATGGTTTATATCATAGTAGCATTATATTATGATTTACTTTGCAAGTATCAAAGCAGTGAATTCAAGTATGCAAGTAACAATAATGTTAAATTTGAGTTTCTATTAAGGGAATTCAACTCCTTGATCATCTATTTTTTATTCAATCCTAGTAGAACTTAAACCAAAATATGCCCAATTCATCAATGCTAAAGGGTGATAGTATCAAATTCTATTTCCTTATATTGAGCACTTCTTACTCATTCTTTGTCATCAACTTATGATTTAATGATCTCACTCCAAGTGATGGTCGATGGTCGTTGTCTTACATTAGCTCCCAATTTCACAATCACACTTCTATAATGTAATACGATTAGACACAATCATTCTCGAGTATTACAAATTGTAAAGTGTACAAAATCATACTCCTTTCAAGATAATTTTTTTCTACCTTAACCATCAATTAGTCCCCATTATAGAACTCCATAGTAAAACAAATGTCTATAATCTTGATGTTTGAATGCACATTTCTCTACAAATATAAAAAATGGAAGATGAAAGAAATATCCTTAGTCTAACCTTCATCACAGTTCACTTTTATTACTTATCCATCACCAGGATGACAACATGTATTATCACCCAAAAAGACATTTCCTCCTACCTTTTGATAGGAACAAATCTACACCTTTCATGGAGCAGTGTTTAGTGAAGCTTACAATTAATGAACTATAACCTTTCATCATAGTGTGCTATGGTCAATGTCACCATCCATCTTCTTACACTTTTTTCTTGGACTTTATTTGCTCATTCCATTGGCTCTTCAAGTGACCCTTCTTACAACATTTACAATGCCTCACATTACATGTATTCTCTTAAATTAAGCTCCTTGAATTCTTCTTTGACGGTTATGAGGACATTACTAGCCTATTTGGCCTACATACTACTCATAGGAGAATAATATGTTTTCTTAAACTCACTTTTCAACCAACCTTCATCAAGATTACTCTTGGAATATGCATACCAAATCATTTACGCATAACTATTCTTTGTGTTCGACTTCGCTGCATTTTCATATGAATGGAAGGATTCATGGTAAATTCACAACTTGAACCTCTTTAAGATGTCAACCTTAACCATTGTAAGTTGATCAAGTACAAATGCCTTCATGTCACTTAGATGGATTACTATTGTTTCTTCTTTGCTCATTTTCAAGGACAAGAGGTTCTAGCTTCTTAGGTATAGTTTATTTACAATTCTTCATCTAAAAGAGTTTTCACATAGCCAACCAAACACCATTCATTGTCTTTTCATTTGAGACTTGATCACAATTAACTCCACCTTGAGTTTCCATAGATTAAACCCTTCCCCTTTTCAATTATACTCATATCAAATGTGGATGTCATTTTGTTGACTAGAGGATAACTCTTCACTGAAACATGACTTTGATCACTATTGTTACCGAAAGGTCTTCAATTACTACCATTAGACTTTACAATACTCCTCAAAACTAACCTTTAGATTGTGTCTCCTCGAAATGAATCTTTAGTTTGTATACCGATTGATAGCTTATAGAACACATAATGCTAGTACACACCACTTGTTCACACAAAAACCTCTAATACCATATGCTAATACAATGTTGTCATAGAAAAAATACACACATGATTCATAAATAACATTAAACAAAACATGTAACAATAATTAACCCAAAAGGGCACACATCCATAAATATACACAAATTATTTTAGAACAAAATCATTGTTGTCATTGTTCTATATTAGGGTAGACTAATGTTACAACTTGCTACATCTTGACTTCAAGACACCTTACATGTTGTTTCACAATACAATATATGTTTATAATACACATCAAGGTGTTCTAGTAATCCTTCTTTGATGGTGTGTCTATGTGCCCTATTTCACTTTAGTAATACAAAAACAACCTAAAATTTGTATTTGGTGATATGATGGATACACTTAAAAGTTAATTCCTTTAACTTTGGGAGAGGTGGGAGTAAAATCTTGTTAGCTTTCAAGGTTACTTCGAAAGTGTTTACAACATGTTTGGAGGTGCTTCATGTGATGTGGAGTGCATGGTAGTGTTGACTACCCTTAGTTGTAATGTGATGGACATTTATGTTGGAGATAATTTACTCATGGATTGCTAAACCTTGTGTTGATGCTTATGTGACACACTTCGTTAGATTGTTGGATACCTAGAGGGCATGTGATATCCTTCATGATGCACCACATGGAGAGGTTGCTTGCTTGCTTGGAGGAGGGCATTGAAACACCTCTTAAACAAATAAAACCATCTCTTAAGTAAATACTTAAGATATAGGCTAGAGTCTAATTGGAGTTGATCCATTCCACGAGAGCTATAAGTGGTGGCCAAAAAACTAATGAAGAATTGTAAATGATGGGCAGACTAATGAAAACTTGTTTTCACTTATTTTATATATTAGTATATAATGCCACTTATTTAAGAGCAAGCAGGAATGCTTATTTATTTTTGAATTATGCAAAAAAATTATTTGAAACTATTACTTATCTTAGATATACAAAAATAGTAGAGAATAGAAGAGACATATTGAATGACAAATATTTTTAGGAATGCATATTTATAAATGAAAAAGTAAATATTTAATTTCTTAGGAGGAAATACATGTTTTAACCATTAGACCCACTAAAAATATATATTAAAAAATATTATAATAATAATCTAATTTTAAAATCAAGACCAAATCACACCAGATTGGTATATGAGATCCCTTGTTTATAACTATTTTATTATTAAAATCTACATACCATACCCTACTCTTTTCCAATATATATCCTAAATATTGAAAAATATCAAATCGTAATATAAATTCAAAATAACATTACACATTTAAAAAACTATCAAACCATAGAGAATGATATACCATTACACTTCCTATGAATCTATAAACATAATTAATACACTCCCCGTTTAACAGCAAATTAAATTGGAAAGAAAATTCTTAAAAAGAAACCCAATAAATTTTTATTTTCTTTTCAATTATCCGAAGAAATAAGTCACTGATTCCTGTTGTCGCCGGCGGTGGGTTCGATTCTCAACCCATTCCGTGTAGTTGTTTTATGTGAGAAACGTCCCAGAAAATCGTGGACAGCGTCTATGGACGTCCACAACCGCAAAACGTGATAGGAAATGGATGGAATCGTGAAGATCTATATTGGCGGCTGAGGAAGAAGATTATCATCTGGCCAATCGATAAGGCTCAGCGGCGGGTAGCAACACTTGCACGCATGACCGCATTGCCTCGGTCGCTCTATCTTTTCCTTTTCATTATTCATCTCTGGTTGCCATATTTCACCCTGGTTTAACCAAATCAGTCATTAAAAACTCATTAATAGTCCTTACACGTACTTAACCTTGTCAGATAGCTTATCTTTAACGTGTGATAGGCAAGGGTTCTTGTCAGTAAATTAAGTAAAGAAATTAGCAGGCACAGACCTTGGCTGCATCTGCCAATGGACCCCAGCACTCCACGCAGTTGAATTCTTTGACATTTGAATGGAAATACACCCACACCAATGCTTGCTCCAGTTCTGTTTCAATATGAGTCGTGCACCATTTTTCTCATGATATTTCAGTTCATTGACCTCCCTGCTGAATCTACCTACACTGTTTGTTAATGGGGTATATGGTGATGGTGGGACAAACCTGGATGGCCACTGAGAAGCGCTTGATCTCCAAACCTGAAAGCCTCCAAAACCTGCCACATGACCAAGTCAATGATCATTTCCTTTTGGGATCTTCAATGGTTGCATTTCAGTCCTATATTAACATACATCTATCTTAATCAGTTTACAGAGAAAAAACAAACTCTTAAACTCCATAGGATTATAAACTCCAAGTGCAAACTTTTAGGGTTTAAATAATGTAAATAAGAATATCACACAAGATAAATAACATCTCCCAGTACCTCACTTCTCTGAATGCAAATTCAATAGATCTAAAAAATGGATATGAATATCATACACCTCAGTTCTCTAAGAATGGGTATGAATATCATACCACTGGCAGCTTCTTGCGAAAGATAGTGAACCTTAGTTTGGCTGTGGCATCTAGCAGCCATTGTCCACCACTGATATGGCAATGTACATGCAACGACATTTTGTCTTGAGCCTTTCTCCACTCTGCTACCACTTCATCTCTCTGCAATTTGTTGCACCAACCCTGCAACTGTTAACCTTGGAGTATTAGCCTTGTATGAAACCCATTCCTTATCGAAGGGATCTAAGCACTAATCTGGTTTTCTTTGATGCAGTGTATAGACAGGGATTTAACCCATATATTAAAAAAATGAGAATGTAAGTGAGAGTGATGAGAGCATGATATAAAATTACAATTAATATAGATGCATTTTAAACTGATATATATATGAAGCATCAAGGTACAGATCTCCATGTAGTTAAATAGTTTGAGGGTGCAAATACATCAATGTAGATAAATAGTTTGAGGGTGCAAAACATCGAGGTTTGCATCTGCAGTTTTTTTATCCCTCTTGGCCTTTTTGAAGGGTTACACACAAATACAGACACTAAGATCTCCCCTAACCTGCTCTGTAGGATACCAAGAACACTGAATTTTTTGATGCCATATTATGGTGAAAGTCGAAACATAATTTTCAGGATTGGACAGTGTGTTGAAAACTCATGAATACAAAACCTGAGCCCTGTTGATGGTTTGAGAGACTGTCAATGTTAACTCAGCAGTCATGTCACAATGCGTTAGAGTGTAAGTCCTAGGAAGGCCATGTCCTGGATGCATCTCTTCATCAATTACCAGGAACAGAACATGCAGCTTTGAGGCTTCATAATTTTAAACTGATATGTATGAAGCATCAAGGTACAGATCTCAATGTAGTTATATAGTTTGGGGGTGCAAATACATCAGTGTAGATAAAGAGTTTGAGGGTGCAAAACATCGAGGCTTGCACCTGCAGTTTTTTAATCCCTCTTGGCTTTTTTAAGGGTTACACACAAACACAGACACTAAGATCTCCCTAACCTTCTCTGTAGAATAACGAGGACACTGAATTTTTTGATGCCACATTATAGTGAAAGCGGAAACATACTTTTCAGGATTGGACAGTGTGTTGAAAACTCATGCATAGAAAACCTGAGCCCTGTTTATGGTTTGAGAAACTGCCAATGTTAACTCAGCAGCTATGTCACAATGTGTTAGAGTGTAAGTCCTAGGAAGGCCATCTCCTAGATTCATCTCTTCATCAACTCCCAACTCCCAGGAACAGAACATGCTGCTTTGAGGCTTCAAACTTTTAAACTGATATATATGAAGCATCAAGGTACAGATCTCAGTGTAGTTAAATAGTTTGAGGGTGCAACTACATCAATGTAGATAAGTAGTTTGAGAATGCAAAACATCGAGGTTTTCCCCTGCAGTTTTTTTTATTCTATTAGCTTTTTTAAGGGTTACACACAAATACAGACACTAAGATCTCCCCTAACCTGCTCTGTAGAATAACGAGAACACTGAATCTTTTGATGCTACATTATAGTGAAAGCCGAAACATACTTTTCAGGATTGGACAGTGTGTTGAAAACTCATGAATACAAAACCTGAGCCTGTTTGATGGTTTGAGAGACTACCAATGTTAACTCAGCAGTTATGTCACAATGCGTTAGAGTGTAAGTCCTCGGAAGGCCATGTCCTGGATGCATCTCTTCATCAACTCCCAGGAACAGAACATGCAGCTTTGAGGCTTCAAAAATTGCTCGTCCAAATAGTCTTGAAACCTGCATTAAAAGTTTCAGCGTTAACCATTATCAGCAAGTTTCTGTGTTCAATTTCTACACAATCCTTTATATGGGTGTGTATATTATTATATGCAACGAACTAGCAAAGATCTATCAGAGAGCCCAGAGCATGTACTTGGGATGTAGGTACCAGATTGCTCAAATATTCAGCCGAACTAGTCTTGTATTTGATCTTCCTCTGTATTCCAAATCCTGAAGCATCATCCACGAACAGTCTTCTGCCAAGGAATAGAGATGAAGGCAGCCATTCATATTTATCTGGAGGTCTTCTAGTTATACTAATTTTATCAGATGCAATATTCTTCCTCGAGGAGACTGTGTTTCTGGGCATTGCTGGGATGTATAAAGTATTGGGAAAAGTATTGGGAGGCCTGGAAAAATTATCCTTCCAGCCAATTCCAAGCTGGAGATAAGTTAGAGACTTTGCCATAATAATGTTATCACAATTTCGGGAATGTAGATCCCAAACATTGCACGATAGACATTCAACTTCGTTGATGTGCTTATCCTGCGTTTGCTTGTGAGCGAAAAAGGACAAACTATGCGAAGGAAAGCTCAAACGTAAAGTGTAAAGCATTAATCATGACAAAGGACTCAATCTATCAACAAATTCATCATTGTGGAGGCGATTGACAAGTAGCCTTGCCTTTGTCCGAGTTCTTGAATACGGTCTTGTGATTTAGTTTGGATGTATATGCACTTAGTCAATAGATCAATGTTATATGGTCTTTATTCCACTGAAATAATTCCCTCTAAAGAGTGAACTTCCTTATCTTCACAACATTGTTCTTAATCTTCACAACAGTTCTCTTTAAAACCTAAAACTATAATTATTATCTTTATTTTGAATTAGATAATTTTAAGATGTAGATTATTATATAATTTAAAAATGTGCATCACCATAGAATTTTAAGATTTGGATTTGAATTAGATAATTTTAAGATGTAGATTATTATATAATTTAAAAATGTGCATCACCATAAAATTTTAAGATTTGGATCGTTACTGGGTCATTGCATAGAGAGAAGCCAAGTGCTCTTACACTTTGTGGCACATATCCCACTTAAATTTCCTTGCATTAATTGGACATTATTGTAGCTTTATCCTTTTTTCCTAGTTACAAAATGAGTAAAACAAACAATTCCAAGACTTGAATAATAAAAACTAGCACAAAGAGTGTTGAATTAGTATGGCAATGAGCAAAGCAAACTCTCATAAGATTTGGATTGTAAAAGTCAACTTAGATTCATCTTAACTCTGAATTTATCAAGTATCGAGAGATTTGTATAACATATTATATTGGACCGACATGTGATGACATCAGTGTTATGGACATGGAAAAATGTTACAATCTCTTCAATATTGGGCTATAACATGCACCTTGCTTCTCTTGGTTCAACTAGCACTAAGTGTGTTGAATGTTTTTATGACTATCTTGAGGCATATTAGAATAACTTCTACGGTTGTAAAATCTCTTCCTCCTCTCATCGACATTGACATTGAGTAAACATGAACATATTTAACATGTATGTACTAGTTTAAATGTTGTTCTAATAGTGCATTACAATCATGTATGCAAGGATTGCCAAAAATCACTACACATATCCAAAGGAACAACATGGGACTCTAATTGGTTGATGTAATAAGTTGAGATGGAAAACTTGACCTTGCATCTGTGTTGGATGCACAAATCCTTCCTTAGCTAAGCCAATCGAAGGAGTAGGGTTCATGATGCATGATCATAGGTAGATTGTGCTTATTCACAACTACATATGAGATCATATCTTGTTGGTTGCTAGTGTAAAAAATTATGGTCACAAGAAGTTTCTTTATCTAGATATTAATGGAAAAAAATTTCTTGCACTCAACGTGATTGGGTAGAGAACTACCATAAATGAAATTCCTTTTTGATATAAACTCTAGTACTATTATCTCTTTTTCTCGTGCTTTATTAATGTAGACATTTGGCATTTCTTTGGAGGAAGTATCTATTAATTATGTTTCTCATGTCCTCTAAACTTGTAATAGTTTTAAAATTGGACACTTTCTTTGTTAGTGTGTTATGTGTTCCCTTCAATGATTTGCACTAGTGTTCCACTTAATAACTTATTTGCCATCCCATCTTTTCTCACAATTTTCTTTCTTGGATTGAAATTATCTCCAACATTGTTGTTAGGTTTCCTCCAACTATTATTGGCCTCTGGTAACTTACCCTTTTGACATGCATATTCAAGAGTGCAAATGTTGAACATCTCACTAAGCTCCTTTAAAGTAGTGTGATTAAACTACTAATGAATTTTGTCACCAACTTTGTTTCTTTATCTATCCATCACTTTAAGTTCAATCACATAATGGTTTAACCCTTGGATATACATTGATATCTGATTAAAATCCCCACCACTCCTGGGGTTCGTGCGACCTCTCGGTCTAGGATCATTCACTTAAGGGAGTTGAATTAGCTCGCGGGCTCTTGTTGAACCCTCAAAATACTCTACCACATGCATTTTCTCTTTTCCCTGCGTGTAAATTTGCGTGTACGAGGGTCTTATCACGTCAGCGGAGAAATCCACGTGACCTCGAGCCAAAACCATGGGCTAAGCTCTTTAACCAGCAAGAACTCCGACACTTCGGAGCTCCAGGCTTCAAGAGTTCTAACTACAACACACAACAATCCTCTCAAATGTTGAATTCGTGAATAACCGAAAAGAGGCGGGGACCAACGACTTACAATACGCGCCTTGATCTACGATTCATGAAAATTTCAGGACTCCGAGCTTCGAGAGTTTTCCCTGTCTAAATGTGCAACACCTCTGAATGCGTGAACTCCGAACTGGAAAATTGGACAGCTGACGTCCGCCTTCAATCGACGGCCTAAGATTACTCTGGGCTCTGGGCTTCAGAGCTCTTCATGATACAACACTACAACACTTCAAATCCTCTGAACATCGAATTGGTGAAGGGTTGGATCTACTATCCACATGTCCCTCTCAACAGACGGTCAAGATCTGCTCCGACCTTCGGGATTTCTTGAGCCAAAACAATTTATGCCTCCGTTCTCGGGATTCCCAAATCACTAACAATCTGCCGACACGTGGCCCTAACGCCAATGTTCAGGATCTGCTCCGGACTTCAGAGCTTTGGGATTTTTGCACACTCTTGCAACAACACTTCAGGTTCACTAGATAGTTGGACTTCCGAATAAATATTTATCTGTGGACACATGTCCCCCGTCCACCAACGGTCCAGATTAACTTCAGACTCCAGGACTTCGGAAAATTTGTCTCCTCCACAACACACACCCTAAAACTGTCGAATTCACAAAGTTCAAAGGACTTAAAGGGTTAACACCTGCACACCTTCTCCAGATCTAACAGTTGTGAAAAACTATGGCTTCTCATGAACAGATCTCGTCTGCTCAACCTCCAAACAAAATGAATCCTTTCTCCAAGGACCTTCACTCGCTATTCTTCCTGAGCTTTGTCACTCTAAGTGATTCAAACCTTGGCACACACCTTGCACTACTTTTCTCAAGCTTGAGACTTAGAAAAAATCTCCCGTGCACTCCTTGTGCTCGCTCTCCTTGATACTTTCTCAACACTTCACTAAGTGTTGGCCCTGCACACTCCTTGCACAGGTCTATCCTTCGAGATTTTTATACTCAAACAAGAATATGTGCACTCCTTGTAGTCACTCTACAAAATTCACTCTATCTCTCATGAGTTATCGAGTCTGTAAACGACTCTACCTTCACACTTCTTGCGTGACCACTATGCACTCCTTGCACGAGGATTTCAGAAGAGAAATAATTGAAACTTATAGAAAATCAAAGGTTCATTCATTCAACCATGAAATACACACACAAGCATATAAACACATAAAATAGATAACGTAACATTTCCCAAATAACTCAAAGATAAGAAAACTTAGACATGTGAAGTAAATATCCTCTATTATATTCCTTCAGGAAAACATTTACAAGAGTTCCCACAACTCTCAGCTTCTCTCTTTCTCCGCAGTAATCACAATGATCTCAACAAAAAACACAATAATCTTTAGTAACCTCTTTTGGGCATAGATTACATACATGTATACATGGAGGGGCTTCCCGAGCCTTCCTTCTAACTACTCTAGTGCTTTCACATCATAATTAAAGCATTCTACCACTAAGCTTATTAAAAATAAATGAGCATTTACAATGTAGATATGAGTCGATGCTCCAAATCTATACAATCCTTTGGGCATTAAATAAATTACAATCTCCTAGATTTTTTACAATGGTTCATGCCTCAAAATATTACGGGCCTTCAATTACAATATTTTCAAAACATTAAAGTGACACGCTCTCCTTGGAATCCAAAACTAATTTGCATGCACGCGTTGGATGCTAAGTTTTCCTCCACTTGGCCTCATTGAATGTTGATTGCGATGCTCCTCCATCATACTCCTCTGGACAAAAAGATTTATGGACTCCTATCCATGAGCTCCTCCATTGTATTTCCATCTTTCTTGATATCAGTTTTAGTTATCCAACTGACATCTTCTATTGGATGATCTTTCCACTTAACCATATACTCATAATAAACTTTTCTCTTGGTATTTTTAGCAATCCTCTGGTCCAAAATATTCTCTATCCGTGGCTTCTCTGCTATGGTCATATGTTGCTTCCACTGAATATCCTCTCGATCATCTGTCCCTTCTGTATCATCCATCATGTAAGGGTATAAGTCTGCTACATTGAATATTGGTGATATTCCAATGTCCTCAAGAAGTTCAATATCATAAGCATTTGTAGATAATTTTCTAAGGATCTTACAAGGTCCTATATTCTTCATCTTCAACTTCTCATTGAAATAAGAAACATGCTTATTATCCTGACTTAAAACTGTGCCAATGGCTACTCCACTTGCATCACATTTGACCTGAAAAGTCTTCTTAAAATCTGGAAGAACTAAACTAGGTTTTTTTGTTATCTTTTCTTTCAACACTCTAAATCCCTTCTCAGCTTTTTCTGTCCAATTAAAATATCCATGTTCCTTCTTTATGGTTTCTAGTATGGGTGCACAAATACAACTGAAATTCCTGATGAATTTCCTGTAAAAACTTGCCAACCCATGAAAAATCCTTACTTCAAACATGCTTCTTGGAGAAGACCATTCTCTTATTTCCCTCACCTTCTATGGATCCATATTCAATTCATTTGAAGAGATTACTAACCCCAAATACACTAGTTATGTTTTCATAAAAGAACATTTCTTCAATTCCACCAACAACTTCTCTTGTTGTAACCTTCTCAACAACATTTTCAAATGTCTTAAATGCTCCTTTTCATTCTTACTGAAAACTAGAATATCATCTAAACAAACAATCACAAAATTACCAATAAAATATTTGAGCACTTCATTCATCAACCTCATAAACGTACTTGGTGCATTTGTTAAGCCAAACGACATAACAAACCACTCATACAATCCTTCATTTGTTTTGAATGTTGTTTTCCATTCATCTCCCTCTCTCATCCTTATCTGATGATAACCACTCTTCAAGTCTATTTTGGAAAAATAACTAGCCCCACTCAAGAAATCCATTAAATCATCCATTATGGGTAAATGAAATCTATAAATGATGGTTATATTGTTGATGGCTCTAGAATCTATGCACATTCTCCAACCTCCATCCTTCTTCGGACTCAACACAGTGGGTACTACACACAT
>SNQJ01S0015047.1:88949-112386 GCA_010110895.2 Picea sitchensis | reverse complement strand
TATTGAGCGCGGGGCATTCTTTAAACGTTCGGTCTCCTGAATAAACCAAAATTGAACAAGGTCTACCATTCTCTATATAACTTCTTTTTGGGGAGGATTCAAGGAGTGAAACTTGGGGAAGTTTCAAAGAATACATTGAGTAATATTATCTATAGGATCAGAGTACTCCAATAATTGAAGAATTGCAGAAATTGAAGAAGTCTCAGGAAGCATTATTAGGTTCTATGTGATGATTGGTTGAAGGTGATGATTTAATGTAAAGTTTTATCATCTCTCATATATTCTTGGGTGGAAGGAAGGGGAAAGGATGGAGAGTTAAATCCTCTCTTTGTATTGGAGTATTGTATATTCCTCTTTCAGTTTTATCTCTCCTTTTACATTTGGAAGTTGTAGCTACCTTTGGAAGTCATTACTTTCCTTGAACAATAACTATTGATTATTTCTCATATATTGTGCATGGTGTATTGTGGTGTATTGGTGTAACTCTTATACTATTGTTCATTGCTCATTGGATATAATTGAATGGTTTAAGTATAAGTTGAAAAAGGTTTTAAATTGTACTTGATATTGATTCACCCCCCTCTCAGTATCAACAATGAGCAATCAGATGATTGCTTTTGAAGGAAAAGGGGTGACTTAAACATCAACCCTTCTTGAATCTTCCACACAAGTTGTTTCAAGAAATCAACCAACTAATTATATGTTCCATACTCAACCAAAGGCTATTCTTTCTAGGTCTTGGTGTAAATTTTATGATGATAACCACAAAGAAAGTACATGTGAGGTCAAGAAGAGAGCATAAGAGTGAATCTTTGGAAAAAAGATTGATACAACCATTTTTTCCATGGATTGGGCTCTCGAAGAGGATGTAATGATGGTAGATACAAGGAATAAGTCATATGAAAACAAAGAGAAGGGTGGTAATCCTAAGACTACCTTTTACCCAAGTTCATCCTCATAACAAACAAACCCGCAGGTTACTAAGGGTACTCAAAGTCAAGAAGTTTAAACCTCTTCACCTTCTTCTTATAAATACAACATTCTCAAACAACTAGCCACAATCAAAGCGGATGCAACTTTATTGGACATGGTTGTTTTCCATGAACAACAAAATCATATAAAAGAATTTATGGAAGGTAAAACTTATATTATAGCTATTGTATCTGAATAGTCTAATGAAGAAGAATTGTACATAAATAAAGTAGTTGTAAATAACCCTAGGAGCTATGTAAAAAATCCTCCATTCTATGTATCAGTAAAAATAATGGATAAAATTTCCCATTGTTGCTTGATTGATGGTGGGTCAGGTCCCAATGTTATGTCAAATATTATCATGGAAGAGTTGGTTGTTTCATGTACTAACGAAATTTCTAAAAGCATGATGTCTTATAATAGTCAGCAAAAAGTTACAATTGGAGAGATTAAATATGTAACATTGGTCCTATGTGCGCATCCAGAAATTAGAACTACTTGTAAAATTCAAGTCATAGATATGCCAGTTAGCAATTATTCTATCATTCTAGGAAGATACTGGCAAGCATTGACTGGTGGGTACATTTCTCTGGATGGATCTCACATGTCCCTCCCCAAAAATGGAAAAAATATCATTGTCCTTAGGGAAGGATGCATATCGCCATATATTGAAAGTCTTCCTCAACCTAATGTAAATTATATTGAGGAGGATCTTGATGTATATTCTATATTTCTTGAAGAAGATGATGATTATGTTCTACCCTCTTCAAAACCTAAAGACGAAATGTGGAATATGCATTTTGATGGTGCTAGTTCTAGTGAGGGTAATGGTCCAGGTATTATATTATACTCACTCATAGGGAAGATTCATAATTTTTCCTATAGATTACAATTTCCTTGCACAAATAATATTACAGAATTTGAAGCCTTGATTTTAGGAATTGAAAATGATTTTAATCTTGGTTGTTGTCATCTAACTTTGTTTGGCGATTCTGAATTGATTATAAATCTGGTTAGAAAAATCTATAATCCTGCAAACAAGTTAATGAAAATATATACACAAGCACAGTGGGATTTTATATAAAACTTTTTGTCTTTTAATATCACTCACATCAGGAGAGAATTGAACTCCATGGCTGACAGACTTGATTCTTTGCCTCAAAGATCATATTGTGCATTCATGTCTTTGTACCATCCTCATTTTCCGAATGATCTAGAATCTTGGCGAGTCTTTCCTGATGATGAGAGCATTTGTGCTTTCATACAAAATGAGCCTCTTAATAAAAATGAAATTATATCATTAGAAGAAAATAAATTTCCTAAAGGATTGAATCCTCTAGAGAGTTAATTCTCATCAAGTGATGTTGGTAATAAGAAAGATGTAGAAGAAGAGGAGTCAAAAATAAAGATCGGTGATATTGTTTCTTTGAATATTGGGACTCATGATAGTCCAAAGATTTTAAAAATTAGTGCCCAATGTCTAGATGAAGAGAAATATAAATTCATGGAGTTATTTCATGAATTCAATGATGTTTTTTCCTGGTCATATGAGGATCTTCGTGGTTTTGATCCTAATGTCATACAACATGCTATTCCTATCAAGGAAGAAGCAAAATCAGTTAGGAAAAAACAAATACCCATCAACATTTCCCTAGAGGCAACAATAAGAAAGGAAGTTGAAAAATTAATCAATGCTCATATCATTTTTCGTGTTAAATATTTTGAGTGGGTGTCAAATCTTGTCCCTGTATGAAAAAAGAATGGTGATATCAGATTATGTGTTGATTTTCGTGTTTTGAATAGGGCAAGTGTAAAAGACAATTTTCCTCTTCTGAACATGGAATTAGTTCTGCAACAAGTGGTAGGATCACAGATGATGTCCCTTCTTGATGGTTTTTCACGTTACAATAAGATTAGAGTCAAGGGGGAAAATAAGTATAAAACCACATTTACTACTCGTTGGTGCACATTTGCATATGAAATAATGCCTTTTGGCTTAATAAACGCAGGTGCCACTTTTCACAGGACTATGCAAATATCCTTTGACGATTTTATCGGTAAGATTATTCAAATTTATCTCGATGATTTAACTTTTTACTCTAAAAACCAACAATGTCATTTTGATCATCTTAGAAAAGTATTTTTATGATGCAGTAAGTTTAGAATGTCATTAAATCCTTCAAATTCATTTTTTTGTGTCACTCAAGGTAAACTTCTCGGTCACATTATTTATCATTCAGGAATTAGTATTGATCTTGAGAGGGTTACCACCATTCTAAATCTTGAAGCCCCTACTTCTAAAAAAGAAATTCAATCCTTTATGGGAAAAAGAAATTTTGTTAGCATATTTGTTCTTGATTTTGTTGTAATGGCCAAACCTATTCATAACATATTGAAACAAGATCGGTCTTTCTCATGGAACGAAGAAGTCGAACAAGCTTTTGTAAGAATAAAAAAAAGTAATCAGTTCAACACCTATTTTAGTGAAACCAAAATTTGAAAATTATTTCATTATCTATACAAATTCTATTGAAGAGGTGATATATGCTATCCTTATTCAAAAAGATGATAAAAATAATGACTAGCCTATAGCTTACATGAGTCAGAGTATATCAGACGGTGAATTCAAATATACTTTAATAGAAAAGAATGCATATGCTCTTGTTAAATCTATAGAAAATTTTCGCCATTACATCTTACGCAAGCACACGCACGTAAAACTCCATTTTCCTGCTGTCAAGTTTTTTTCTTTCTCAAACTCATCTTTTAGGGGAAATTGCACATTGGCTTGCCAAAATTCAAGAACATAATTTTAGGATAACATCTTCTCATACAATTAAAGGAAAATATCTAGCCTTACATCTAGCTCAACATCCTGAACCAGGTATTATTTTTGAAAATGATGAAGATGCTCTATCTACACTTTTTCTTATTGAAACTAAAAATCTTGAGTTAGCAGAACATCCTTGGTACAAGGACATTATCTATTATTTACAATTTCAAAAATGTACTAATAATCTTGAAAGTCATCAACGCAGGCGGATTCATTTGGAAGCCTCTAAATATCCCATCTTGGGATCTTCTCTTTTTCGCAGAATTGTTGATGGATTGTTGTTACAATGTGTAGATGATGCATTAGCTCGGAAAATATTAAAGAAAATCCATGGATGATTATATTCAGGCATTCATATTGGTGGTCATTTTTTTGCAACACCCATTGCTTCTAAAATTTTAAGAATTGGATATTGATGGCCTTCTATTTTTAAAGATTCTCAAAAATTTACGCAGGCTTGTAATGAATGTCAAAAATTTGTAGGAAGAGAATAGTTTTTTGCAATGCCTTTACAACCAGTTGTCCTTGATTTTCCTTTCTCAAAGTGAGGATTAGATTTGATTGGTCCAATTAATCCTCCATACTCTGTTGGACATACTTTTATTCTTACAACAACAGACTATTTTACCAAGTGGACTGAAGTTTTTCCACCAAAAAATGCACAGGATGAGCAGGTAATCACTTTCTTGGAATCTAATATTTTTTTCACATTTTGGTATTCCATTAGAAATCATTTCTAATAATGGACCAAATTTTATTTCTGCTAGATTTACACAATTCCTTAACAAAATTGGGGTGAAGCATTCTACTTCATCCACTTATTATACACAAGGAAATGGGAAGGTTGAGTCCACAAACAAAAATCTGATTAAGATTCTAAAAAAGATCATAAATTACAAACCTCGTCAGTGGCACACACTTCTTATATGTGCACTATGGGAAGATCAGACTACCTCTAAAACCAGTATTGGTTCTACTCGTTTTCAAATTTTATATGGCCAAGAAGTTGTTGTTCCTGTCAAGTTAGAATTAAGTTCCCTTGGACTAGCTCTGCAGGATGAAGAATCGAATTCTACAAGCATCCCTCAAAGAATAAATGCCTTACTAGCTCCTGAAGAACAAAGGAGCCATCCTCTTGAAAATCTAAAAAGGAGACAACAGTTTGTCAAAAGATATTTTGATAAGAAAGATAAATCAACTTCTTTTGAGGTTGATGAAAAAGAGTTACTCTGGGATTCTTCTCATGAAAATAGAGATAAGCATTCGAAATTTCAAAAACTTTGGCTAGGTCCTTTGAAAATCACCTTTGTCATTGGTAATAATTCTTATTTATTGAAAGACATGGATGGAAGATTATTTTCTTATACTACAAATGGTTCACATTTGAAGCATTATGTTGAAACAGGTTGATTGATTGATTTAATTTCTAATGCTTCATGTATATATTTGATTTTTTTGTTTGTATATATTTTCTTCTTTTTTTCGTTTGTATATATAGTTTTTAGTTTGTTTTTCTAGTTGTAAATTTTGGGTCAAGCTGGATAGTTCAAGTTGCTTATTTGATCATGTTGATTGCAAAATATTTATTTTCCTGCATTGAAAAAAATATGAACAACAGATACAAATGACTTTCCTTTAGTCTGCATCAGTAATTTTGTAGTAATTGCTTAAATTTGCAGTGTCTTTGCTAAGACTTGATGATCATAGCTCTTTCCCATTTTTCTACTTTCCCTTTATACCCTCCATAACTATTTTTTGCAAGAGTATATTAGAAAATCATCATGAAAGTGAAATGATCAACAAAATATGATTTTATAGCAAAACCAGAAATTCTAAAGCTCTTTCCAATTGGTAAATTGCCTACCATGTATAGTCACCAGATGTTGACTCGAAAACTCACCACTAGTTATATAGCCAGCAAATGGTTTCAAGGCATACTAAAAATTATCATGATAAATATAATTAGTAGGTGGGACCTCCTAGAAGAGAAAATAAGTGAATATTTTATTTTCAATTATTCCTAAGATGATAACAAAGAAATTCAAAAGATAATCTACATTTATGATACGCATGACGATATCTTCCTTTCTCTAGCTTGATTATGATGTTTTCTTTAACTTGATTGCATATAAAAGATTGAGGCTATAAAATTTTAAAGGAGTTCCTCGCATTGCATACACTTATTTTCATGCGGTGCCATTACCTTATGATTATGTCATTAGGAAATTTATGTGTTATAGCCATAAGGAAGGAATGGAAAAGGTTTTTTGTATTCTCCTAAGTTTCATATCATTCCATGACAAGACTTAGAAGTTATATAGTGCAAGTACCAATGGACACATGGCATCAAATACATATTATATTCCATATGATAAATGGTTATGTCGAGCTTCTTGTTACAAGGTTTTATTATATTTTGCTTTATAAATCTCAAATATTAAGATTCGTGTAGCATGTGGTATATGTATATGAGCTTTCAGTCAATGGTATGAAGTGTTGTTTGGGATTCCATTCAAGATTTGGTTTATATTATACATTGGGTGAACCAACCAATGTATATCAATAGATTACATTTGGTTTATGTCATAAATGTGGTTTAATAATGCAAACCCTAGTTGTTGAAACCAATCATCATTTGATGGTTATGATGATACGATGGTTAGGATATGATATGCATGGATATGGGACATGGCCCTTCTGCATACTTGGAACTCGCTCTTGTATTTGATTAGTGTTTAAAGCACTCGTCGGAAAGGTGAAATGTGACATGGAAAGGGTTTTGATTGCATACGATTCTGGGTTAACATGAGACCTCCCATGTATTCAATATGAAAGGACGTGGGAATTAACCCACCATTGTGTGTATACTACCCTCATTGTGAATTTTGGAATTTCATTTTCACTGCTCTTGGGAGAGGTTACAGTCTAAACTTGGTAAGAAGGCTCGGCCTAGGTGGTTTGATAACTATCTGCACCCATTTATTTCAACTATTTAAAGTGCTTGGTTATAGGTATGCAAGCACCATATTGTTTATCCATCAAATATGTGATGTATCTGCAATTATAATTTACGGTGGATCTGTTTGGACTGGTTTTGAGTATGTTTTTCTCCCCTTCTCTTCCACTCTAATAAAGAATTTTCAAAATAAACCTCTGTAGAATTCATTCACCCGCTTTCCATCTTTTATGTTGCAAGACTATCAACACGGTTTATTGTGGAGTTATCCTAGTTGAGTTTATATAGAATAAGACTTGGGTTCAAATTATCTAGGTGTTATTTTGGTTTGACAACAATATTTTGGTCCAATACTCAATATTTATCAGTTGTTCGTTGATAGGGGAATAAGAGATTTAAGTAAATTTTCTGGGTTCATGGTATATTTTTATAAATTTAAAACCCATAAAGCCCAAGGATTTACCAATCAATAATTTGTTAATACATGTTTGATTTGGAGTCTTGATAACTCTGGTTTCGAAAATGCATGCAATTATTTTTTCCACGCTATAGGTCAGTTTTCAAACCTTGACATGTTACTCATATATGAAATCCTTTTCATCAAAATTTTGAATGTATGGCTCATAAAGGCATGTTGTTGAAGAATATTTCATTGGATGAATTAATGGATTATGAACATGCATCATACACTCTTATCATCTAAATTCATTTTTCTACATACATTACAAAACCCTTCATCTATCCCAAATTCATTATTATTCCTATGTTCAAAATTATTAGTTTGTGAGGATACAAAATATGTTTTGTTTTGCAAAGATGTATATATGCATAGGATATTGTAGGATTCTTGTTTGATTGTTCCCCTTTTCCCTCATTTTTCCCTTTACTACTTGCATGTTTGTTTGTTGGTTAACTTGGAGCCATCATTAAATTATATATTATGCAAGGAAATATTTGATGTTTCACTACCTATAGGTTGTATATACTAACTTAGTATTTATGATCATCTAGATGGATTTCTTCAGCAGATGTAGTTGTAACAGAGTAAACAGAGAAATACGACATTCCATAAAAAAAATAAAAATTGAATTGATGATACTTTGATTGTTGAGAATATTTATTAGGAAGCAGACAAGTTGACTTATTTTGGCATCATTATGATATTTTGGAAGGCACAAATGTATTTATGGCATGTCTATTTTGGGATGTTGGATGTATATGTGTTTTATGATGATTAGATGGCATGGTATGCGTTTTAAAATTATGGAGAAACTAGGGAATATTGAAAATTGAAAAAATAAAGAGATGCATAGGGGGGTCCCCACCTATTAATTATTATTTATTATCCTTTATCATTATTTAATAAATATGTCCTACCTGACTAAATTTTTTAGCCTTCTAACTAAAAGGTAGTTGAACCACTTGAACTACCTCATTGGATAATAATAGAAGAAGGCAAAGAAGGACAATAGGAGGACAAAATAGAGAGGCAATTATGATAAAGGCTTGCTCTTGCTCTGAAGTGAGATTTCATTCATTTTTAATCATTCTTGAATTAATGAGAGATAAATCCTCTTGTTGATAGCAGGGTTATGTTGAAGGTGGTAAGAATAAGGACTAAGAAGCATAGATATTTAGCATGCTTCAAAAGTTCATTCATTGACCTTGATAGTCTATTAATTGTAATTTGATTTGTGAATTAGTTTTTAGTGCTAATTAGAATTATTTTGTAGATTCAAGACAGTGATGCATTTATGGCTTGGTTGATCCAACGTTTTTTCTGGTCTTGGTCTTTTCTTTGAAGACACCAGTCGTCTTTGTGTGATGTAAAATTCCACCGTAGACTTTGAAGTTAAACTTTGGTCCTTACTGTCGTAGGGGTTTGTAAAGAAAGGCTTCAGTTGTATTTTGGAATGAAATCAATAAAATTATCTGCTGATTTTGGTCTCAATTTTGGATATATAGTACAATGTTATTTCAGATTTGATTTCTTTACAATTGTCTTTTATAAAGTCTACTTATTGCTTGAGGGCTGATTGAAAATTTTAATTAGGTTATAAACACAGGGTGATAATCCCACCTATCTCACCTTGGCCCAAGTACTTATTGCTTGAGGGCTGATTGAAATTTTTAATTAGGTTATAAACGCGGGGTGATAATCCCACCTATCTCACCTTAACCTTGTGAGATTCGAAAATGTTGGTATAAGTACTTTCATTCATTTTCGTCAATAGGCCTTACTAATGAACCTTCAACATTTCAAAGCTTGATGAATTCTACTTTCAAACCCCTACTTAGAATATTGGTGTTATTATTTTTTTATGATATACTAACCTACAACAAATCATGGGAAGAACATGTATAACATGTTGACATGGTGTTAAAACTATTGGAAGAGAAACAACTATAGGAAAATCCTTCTAAGTGTTCCTTTTGGGTTCAAGAAGTGGAATATCTAGGTCATATTTTATTTCATGAAGGTGCCAAATTGGACCATAATAAAATTAAAGTCGTGAGGGAATGGCCAATTCCAAAAACCTTGAAGAATATTAGAGGATTCTTAGGATTGATAGGATATTACTGCAAGTTTGTCAAGAATTATGGTCAAATAGCAGCACCTTTAACAATGTTATTAAAAAATGAGGCATTTTCTTGAACACAAGAAGCAACCAAATCTTTTGAAAAGCTTACGGAGGCTATGTGTATGACTCTTTTCCTATCCATGCCCGACTTCACAAAAACCTTTAATGTGAAATGTGATGCCTTAGGACATGGAATTGGTCCATTTTCAATGCAAGAAGGAAGGCCCCTTGCCTTTAAAAGTATCCATCTTAAAGGAAATAACTTACTCAAACTCATTTATGAAAAGGAAATGTGGGTCACATTACATGTAGTTAAGAAATGACACCCTTACCTGATAAGAAGACAGTTCAAAGTAAAAACAAATAATGATAGCTTGAAGTACTCCTTGGAACAATGATTATCTTCAAAAGAGCAACAAAAATGGGTTACAAATATGCTAGGTTATGAATTTGAAATTATCTACAAAAGAAGAAAACAAAATATGGTGTCAGATGCACTTTCAAGGAAAGAAAAGGACACAAATGGATTATTGTGTGACATGTCCATTCCATAATTTGATTGGGTGGAAGAATCGAGGATAGAATGGAAGAAATATCAAAAGGTATGCAAGATAATTCAACAACTACAAAAGGACCCAAGTACATTACTATCAGGCCTCCATTTTCAAGCTCTTTTCACGGTAAAAAATCTCCTTTTTGACCATTTTATCCTTAATTTTCACCACTTCACTATCCCTTTTACCATATTCTCTTGTGTTCTTCAAGGAAAATGTCATCTCAAGATTATAAAGTAATTAAGTTGTTAATTTAATGACTTTTCCATTTCTTTTGATGAATCAAGGGGATTAAAGTTGATTACTACAAATGACGATTATGTTAGTTCAGATATTGTAACTCCTATGTAGATCCGGTAATCGTCCTTGTTGATTAGCATACCAGCGCACTCACAAGGAGAAATCTGCCACATGGGTTTTACTTATAGGTGCCTCGAGATGGTTCCTTGTTGGTCAAATCGGCTCTAGAGTGGACGAGGCCAACACCATCTTTTGGTAAAACCTGTAGCCAAACTCCTTCCAAAAACAAAGAAGCCAACAAGGAATGTGATCTTGGCCCAACGATGAAGGATATTCTCATGCATTTCACGTCATGAGAATATCATGAGATGAGATCCGCGTTCTATCGTTACCAAGAGTTAATTAAATGTGTAAAATTGTGTTTCCTCCATATCTTTGTTTTCCAATGATTGGTTATGCCTATTCTATCGGATTTGTAAAACAAGGGATCTATTGAAGGTCTACCCCCACTCTACTTATGATTAAATATGTGTATGAACTACAGAGCGATAGTAAGGATGATATTTGTAAAAGAAAACTCTAATTTATGATTTTGATTCTGAACCTATGATTCAATTACTAGAAATCCAGTAGCGTTGATGTTCTGGGTGTGTGTGTGTAATCATTTTATAGTGTTGTTGTTCCTTGCAATGTGAGTCAATTGGGAGGGCCCCTCATTCTAGTCAGTGTTGCAACTAGTTTCATTATATTAGATAAGTATAATTAGTTTTATGTTTATATTTCTTAGTTTAAAAATTAGTTCGTATTTTGTTCAAGCTTAGTTAATTTATGAGTTTCTAAGTTAGCATATTTGTTTCCATTACTAAGATTAAACTTTGAATGTTTGAAATATTTTCTTTATATGTTATTTACATGCATTTTCTTATAATTGTGTCTAATCACCTACATAGATCAGTTTTCATTGAAGACTGAAGGACGAGACTTACCTCGCATTCTATTACATGAATGTTTGGTATGTAACACGAATGAAATGTTGTAATTTATGATTATCAAAGTATTTTTGTAGCCATCAATCTAGTGGTTAAACATCTATGTAGTACTATTAGTTTATTCTCTTAGTGATTTTCATTATAAGTGTGCTTTTGAAGCATTAGGATTTAGAGTTTATTTCATAGTTTAGATATAATTTATGCACCAACCATGCACATACAATGTTATCATTTTGCAAGCTTACGTTCCTAGATTGATAAAGAAGTGTAACATAATTTAAGCAATTAAATTACCTGACATTATTGGCGTCGTTGTTGGGGATATGCTAAAAGGGATTAGGACATTTATGATTGGTTTTTATTGAGTGTTTCAAATTTTAGAATATTCTTGCATGTGATTTAGTTTTTGGTGTTAGAATTATAGATATTGTGAAATAGTGAACAGTGAGACGCAAAGACGACCTCACTACAAAATTTGTGTAGTGTAACAGCATGACGCGTTCATTATGGTGAGTCTGTTGTTTCACTAAATTTAAATTATGTTAGTGTTGTATGAATAGAGAAAGAGACAATAGAGTTATATTTTGAGGAATAGGTAGAGAAGTTCCTATTATCCATTTACTTCAAACAACAGTTCCCCTTCAGATACTAACTTGTTGGCAAGAAAATCCACAAGAGGAAGACAAGCAGGTAGAAAATCTAGTGACAAATCCTAGACCTATGGTAGGTAGCTCAAGAGGGAAAATACCTACAACAAGTGTAATCATGGAGCCCATAATTTTTCTAGTAGAGCCTTTAGTGGAAGCAACAGTTACATGAGAGCCAAATTAGCAACCATAATTAAAAGTGTGGTACAATCCAAATATAGACCTGGGATCTCCACATCCATAAACTGAGTACAGGTTGTTCAGAGGAAAAAATATATGTGGAGGTGAGGTGCATATAAAAGGAGAAGGTGAGGCGAGTGAAAATGCAAAGGAGAAGGTAACTTTTGGTTTCTTGATTGTCAATCCTACCACAATAGTACAAATGAAGAATATCCCTCCATCGCCTTTGCCTCATTTTCATGGTATGGTGACTGAAGATCCTAATGCTTTTCTTTTTTAGTTTGATATATTGCGTCCTAGTTAGGATTATTCAGATGGTGCACAAAAACTCAAGCAGTTTCCTGCCACTCTCAAGGATCCAGCCATGCGTTGGTTTATGGGATTGGGAAGAAACATAATTATGACATGGGATTGAATGTGTAGGATTTTCCTTAAAAAGTATCAGGAATATAGTAAAGCTAGAAATTTGAGGGAGGAAATTTTTAAAATGACACAAAAAGAAGAAGAAATCTTAGAAGATTATCTTGAAAGGTTCTTGTATAATCTCCAACAATCCAAACAAAACAATTTAGATCTAGATACTATTAGAACCATCTTTTTAAGAGGAATTTTAGATGAATATATCAATTTGCTTAATTTGATGGAAGTTGGAGATGTTTCACAACTAAATTTTGTAGAAATCAATGAGCTATGAAGGAGGTATTCTCTTAGTCAAGCCAGATCTTTTTAAGAGGAATTTTAGATGAATCTATCAATTTTCTTAATTTGATGGAAGTTGGAGATGTTTCACAACTAAATTTTGTAGAAATCAATGAGCTATGAAGGAGGTGTTCTCTTAGTCAAGCCAGAACTAGTAAGGCGTTTAGAGACACTTTTTCTAAAGTTACCAAATCTGCAACAAGTGGTGTGACTAGGGAAGAATTAGGAAATCTATTATAATATTTTAAGACTGAAATTCTTGGCTCTTAGTCTGCAATTAGCCACTTTACAAATTAAAAAGAAGCAAGAAGAAGAGAATGCAACTCTTTCTATTTTTTTCCTTAAATGTAGAAATAAACACCCATTGAGAGAATGTCCTCTAAATATCATTGAAATTTGTGCCATTTGTGTCGTAGAGCATTCAACGGAGCATTGTCCCTCTTTACCTATACTCAAGGTAGTTTATCAAGGGGAAAATCAAGCAACATAGAAACTATGCATGCTTTCACCAAAGAGACCCTAGAAGCCTAGGGCATTATGTATATGCCTTGGAAAGCATGGCCTCAATGGCAAGTCCAAAATAATCCTTGGAAACGCGGATGGTGAGGACCTAGCTATGGGAATATGTATGTTTATTCTTACCCTATGCAACCACAAAAAACATACCCCACACAATCACCACCACAACAATATCCACAACAATCACATCCCTCATAATTTCAACATCCATACCCTACACAATCACAACCATAACAAGTTGCACAACCTTAGCAATTACAGCTTGCACAATCTCAACAACTATAAATTCCACCTTCTCAACCTCCAAGACCACTCAATTACCTTCCCAACTGATCCCTAACCCAAAAAATAAGGTAGCTCAACCTATTTTTAACAGTGACTTACAACCCTATTTTTAACACTGAGTTACAACCCTTTCCCACATATTTGATTACTCCAGTAGGATTAGAAGATATTCAATGAAAGGTGCTTTATAAGAATAAAGATTCTCATGTAATCATTGAAGAAGAATTAGAAGAGGAAACTCTTAATCAAATACACAATTATGTCACAATAAACAAAACTTCTCCAGATTTAGAGCCACCCTAGTCATCCAATTCACCTCCTTATCCAGAGAGGTTAAGCTTGGAAAAACCTATTTCCCGCTCTGAATTTGATTTAATTATTGAATTGAAGAATGTTTGCATCAAAGTTCTTGTACTGTAAGCTATCAAAGATATCCCAATTTATGCCAAGATAGTTATGGAACTATGCTTGAAAAAACTCGGAAGGAAGAACCAAAAACTATTTAGTTCATTGGAAAATCAATAGATTTAAAATCAGGACAGATTTTCATAGAAAGATACATTAATCCTGGCAATCCAATTGTTTCAATTAATATCAATGGTGTTCTTTTTTTAAACACATTAATTGATTTAGAGGCAACAATCAATATAATGAATAAGCAAACCATGGAATAATTATAATTACTCGACCTTCATCCTACACCTAGAGTCCTAGAATTAGTAGACCAATCCAAAATTAAACCCGAAGATGTGTTGGATGACATTATTGTTTCCCTGAACTACTAGGAATGCCATGTTTATTTCATGGTCTTACATCCTAAATCTCCTCCAGGAGGGCATCCCTTCATCCTAGGAAGACCATTTCTAGCCACTGCAGATGCATTTATTGGTTATCAGTCTAGAAATATGCTTATATCACACGATGATTCAGTAAAAAAGGTAACTATATATCATCCTACCAAATATTTTAATGAGCCAGAAAATACTTTATGGCTTGATAATAATAGCAGTGATGAAGAAAAAATTCATCCAATTTTCACGATAGACCAAGTTATGCATTTTAAATAAAACACTGAAGAAAATCATATTCATAATTTCCTAGTTAACTCAGATTTTCTTCAATATTTTGATTCTTCTTCTTATCCATTTGACCATATCTTGGGTTCAAATTTACAAGACCGTGACCTAAATTTTTTTTCATCAATGCAGATTTTTGCATCGGCCATAAACACATCAGAATCTTGTATTGTCCCTATTGAAATTAGTCCAGACAAATTTTTATGTATTAATTCTAAACTTGACAACTTCCAGCAGGAGCAAGTAGTCAAGATGTTACAAAAACATACTAATGCATTCACGTGAAGTTATCATGGCATGCAAGGAATTCATCCCAACACTTGTACACACCATATTTATATTCAGGAAATTTCTCATCCCATTCTACAACCCCAAAGATGCATGAACCCAGCTCTAATAGAAGTTGTCAAAGAAGAGCTACAAAAGTTACATGATGCCAATTCCATTTATCCAGTCTTAGACATTCAATGGGTCTCAAACCTTGTAATAGTTCCTAAAAAGAATGGCAAGTGGAACATTTGTATTGATTTTCGAGAACTTAATAAAGCCTCTTTAAAGGATTACTTTCCTCTCCCATTCATCAATAAGGTCATGGATATGTTAGCAAGTAAAAAGTATTTTTCTTTCCTTGATGGTTTTAGTGGTTACAAGTAGATACAAATTGCACCTAAGGATTAGGATAAGACCATGTTTACATGTCCATGGGGGACATTTTATTATAGAGTGTCTCCCTTTGGATTATGCAATGATCCTACTACATTCCAGAGAGCGATATTGGTTATTTTCTCTAATCTGATCCATGATTGTGTTGAATTTTACCTGGATGATTTGTTTGTGTCTGTTGATTCTTTCAATGAAGTACTAGATAATCTAGAAAAAGTTTTGATAAGTTGTCAAGAGACTAATATTGCACTAAGTGATGCAAAATGTTGTATGTTGGAAACTGAAGGTATTGTTCTTGGTCATTTCATATCTTGTGCAGGGATTCAAGTTGATCCAGTGAAGATTGAAGTCTTATCAAAGCTTCTAGTTCCAAGATATCCAAGGGATGTGAGAATATTTTTAAGGCATGTAGGTTATTATAGACGTTGCCTAGAAAATTTTACAAGAATAGTTGCCCCTTTATTCAAATTGCTTACTAAGGATATTGATTTTTCTTGGGATGATCATTGTCAAATTGATTTTGAGACATTAAAAGAGAAGCTTTCTAAAGCACCAATTTTGAGGGAGCCAAATTGCTCTCTTCCCTTTCACATCTTGATAGATGCTTCTGAAATATCTCTCGAAGAATTATTAGGGTAGAAGGAGAATCAATTTTCTTATGCCATTTAGTTTATTAGTAAAAACCTAACACCTATTGAATTAAATTATACAATAACAGAAAAGGAATTTTTAGCAATTGTGCATGCAATCAAAAAATTTAGACATTCTATAACTGGGTATGAGGTTTTCATTCATACTGACCATTCTGTCATCATGTACCTCATGAACAAACCAATAACCAATGGTAGAATAACTAGATGGATTTTGTTACTATAGGAGTTTAATATTACTATTTTAGATAGACTTGGGAAGGGAAATCTAGTTGAAGAATTTATTTGTAGGATTAATAATGAAGGTCAAGTAACTCATATAGATGATAATTTTCCTAATGAGCATTTGTTTTCTATATCTACTAACTCTCCTTGGTTCATATATGTGGCTAAATACTTGGCTACGGGAATATTTCCACAACATCTTTCATCTGTAGAAAAATAGAAGATCGTAAGACTCGGTGCCTCCTATTCATGGATTGGAGGAGATCTATTTCATACAGGACCAGACCTGGTTAGTAGGAGGTGTGTACGTGAATATTAAATGTTTGACATATTGAAATCCTATCATGACGAGCCATGCAGAGGAAACTTCGCTGACAAGAGAATCGCCTACAAAGTTCTTCATTTGAGGTATTATTGGCCCACTCTTTTTCAGAGATGCCAAAAAGTACATTCAAAGTTGTGACAGTTGTCAGCAGATGGGCCTCCCAGTACAATCCGATGAGATGTCTTTCCAGCCACATGTACTCATTTAACCTTTTGAAAAATAGGCTCTAGACTTTATGGGGCCTATTTTTCCAGTGTCAAAGAAGAAAAGGTATATTTTGGTTTTTATTGATTACATTATTAAAGATATTGAGTCACTAATTCACATTGGGCCCATCTGAACAAGCATTTGTACATTTTCTATATCGAGTCACTTAATTTGGTGTTCCTAGATAAATTGTAACACATTAAGGAGCATAGTTCACATTGAATCTTGTACAGGCCTTCACAGAACAATATCAAGTTAAGCACCAGAATTCCTCTCCCTACCATCCACATGCTAATGGGAAAGTGGAATCCACCAACAAGGTTCTTGAAGCAATCTTGACCAAAACAGTTCAACTACACCATAAGGATTGGGTGGATCGACTTCCCAAGGCTCTTTGGGCCTACATAACTACATGGAGGAATACAATTGAGTTTACAGATTATGAATTGGTGTATGGAAAACAAGTCCTTCTTTTGATTGAATTTCAAGTGAAGACCTTCAGGATTGTATTTTAGTTAGGTATGAATCTCTCAAATGCATAGTAGCAGAGAATATCCCACCTCAATGAATTGGATGATATGCGTCGAGATTCCATTCAGTGGACCACCATTTTCTAGCAGTAAAGAAGCAAATGGCATGACAAGTTTATCTGTAAAAAGAAATTCAAACCAGATGATTGGGCTCTCCTTTTTTACTCCAAATTCAAAATTTTTAAGGGGAATCTCACCACTCTCTGGTTAGGCCCATATGAAATTGTGAATGTCTTTGATAATGGTTTTGTGAGAATCAAAACCATTGATGGAGAAGGAGTTTATTTCTTGGTTAATGGCCATAGGTTAAGATTGTATCAGCACCCTATGAACATGGAGGAATTCTTTCAAAATGTATTACAACAATACGAAATGGAGGTAGTAAGTAGGAAGGGTCTTCAACCTGTTGCAACCTCGGTCTGATTTATTTTCTTCCTTATTAAAAAAACATATAAAAATAAAATAAAATAAAACAATTAATAAATAGGAAAAAAATAAAGATAAAAATAATGTTCAGTTGTGAAAACCAGTTTTCTAGCGTAGTTTTGCTTGAGTTAATTAAACGTGTAAAATCAATTAAACGTGTAAAATTGTAAACAGAGTTAATTAAACGTGTAAAATTGTGTTTCCTCCGTATATTTGTTTGGCAATTATTGGTTATGATTGTTATATTAGCTTCGTAAAACATGATCCGTTGAGGGTTTACCCTTGCTCTCTTCATGATTAAATATGTGTTTGAACTACAAAGTGATAATAAGGATAATATTTGTAAGAGAGAACTCGAATTTATGACTGTAATTTTGAACCTGTGATTCAATTAATAGAAAGCCAACATCATTGATGTTCTGAATGAATCTTTGTGTTTGTAATCAATTTATAGTGTTCTAGTTCCTTGCAGTGTGAGCCAATTGTGAGGGGCCCTCAATATGGCCAACGTTAGAAGTTTCGTTAGATTATATAAATATAATTATTTTTCCCTTTATATTTCTTAGTTTAATAATTAGTTCATATTGTGTTCAAGCTTAGTCAATTTCTGAGTTTTTAAGTTAATATCTTCATTTCCATTACTTAGATTAAACTCTAAAGATCGTTTGCAATATTTTCTTTATATGTTATTTAAATTCCTTTGCTTATAACTATGTGTAATCACCTACATAGATCAATTTTCATTGAAGACTAAAGGATGAGACTTATCTCACATTCTATTACAAACACAGGTATGTAACATGAATGAAAGACTATAATTTAGGCTTATCGAAGTATTTATGTAGCCATCAATCCAGTGGTTCAACATCTATGTAGTACTATTAGTTTATCCTTTCATTGATTTTCATTATAAGTGTGTTTTTGAAGCATTGGGATTTAGAGTTTCTTTCATAGTTTAGATATCATTTATGCACTAACCTTGCACATACAATGTTATCATTTCGCAAGCTTACATTCTCGGATTGATAAAGAAGTGTAACAAAATTTTAGCAATTAAATTGCCTAACAATTACATACATTTGTGTGGAAGAACGATTTATTGTGGTATCAAGATTGCTTATATTTATGTAAGAATTCCTAACTCAAACAGAAGGTCCCTTTGGAATTGCACGTTTCTTCTATAGGAGGACATTCACGATTCTTGAAAACTTATCACAAGATCAAGAAAGACTTTTTTTGGGAAGGTATTAAAACTGATGTTCAAATTTTATTGGTTGAATGTGTGGTTTGCCAACATAATAAGGGAGAGACAATCAATACCATTGGTATCCTACAATCATTAGCTATACCAAGTCAATGTTGGGAAGAGGTTTCAATGGATTTTATTATAGGTCTGCCCAAGTCCAAAAGAAAGAATGGCATCATGGTAGTAGYAGATTGACTCACAAAGTATGCCCATTTTTCTCTCTTTCTCATCCCTTTAAAGTAAGTACAGTAGCCATAAAATTCATGGAAAAAATTCAGAAGCTACAAGGAATCAATAAGATCATTGTAAGTGACAGAGATCCAATTTTCACTGGAAATTTTTGGACCAAATTATTTTATTTTTGGGGTACTCAATTGGCTGACATCTCTTCTTACTATCCTCAATCTGATGGACAAACTGAGATTGTGAATAAATTTCTAAAATGGTGTATTCGTTTTTTTTCATATGATAAACAAACACAATGGTCAATTGGTTTCCCTTGGAAGAATGGTGGTACAACATATCCTTCCATACTTCATAAAAATGTCCCCATTTATGGAAATTTATGGATATCATCCTCCATCCATCACATCACCCTTTAAAGGGAAATCAAAGGTTCAAGCAGTGGAGGGCCACATAGAACACAAAAAAGAGGTTCTCAAATTATTGAAGGATAAATTGCTTACAACACAAAATGGCATGAAACAACAAGTAGATCAACATCACAATGAAAAGGAATTTGAAGTGGGGGATTGGGTATTTCTGAGGCTACAACCATACAAACACATGTCCCTTGAGCAACAAAATAAGGAAAATAAATTAGCACCCAAGTATCATGGTCCCTATAAGGTGTTGCAGATGATTGGAAGTATGGCTTACAAATTGGAGTTACCTCCATCTTCACATGTATATCCAATCTTCAATGTTTCTTGCTTAAAAAAGGTAATTGATCAAAAGATCCTAGTTCAAACTATTTTAATAAAGATCAATGAAGAAGTGAAGATCATACTAGAACCAAAGACCATCCTTGAAACAAGATTTAAGCAACTACAAAATCGAGCAATTACTTAGTACCTCATCGTGTGGAAGAACCTGCCAATAGAAGAAGCGACATGGGAAGATGAGTTCTTCATGTAGAAACATCCACGGGTAATAAATTGTTGAGGGAAACACTTGTTTGAAAGGGAGGGGCATGTTAAGCCCCTAGACAAAGCCCCATGTAAAGCCCTAGATATTGAGTTGTTGTATTTCTATTGTTATATTTGCATGGTCGGCTAGACCTTTTAATTATAATTGGACCCTTGGTATCCTATATATATATATATACCAAGGAGACCTAGTTTAGGATCATCTCATCTTGTATTATGAATTTCATAAATTGTAAAAGGAGGTTTCCCCTCAAAGTGGATTATTCATTGAATATTTTTGGAGTTTGGTTCATAACATTGTAGATGAAAATGCTTATTTGTGTTATCTACATTATGTTTATGGGAATATCATCATCCTCACTAGCAAGAATATCCTCATCACTAGGATAATATCATCCTTGCTCTAATCATACTCAACATTTCTAGGAGACTCAATGAGAGAATTCCAACCACCTCTAATTATTACACTTGAATGACTTAGAAATTGATCTTCATTTCTAGGTCCATCATCATCTTCATTGTTGACCTCGTAACTAAGAGGAATATCAAAATTAATGGGAAAATTATCACCATCCTTACCATTGTCATTGGATATGTCATGAAGGTCTTGAATTGGAGGAAAATCATCAACAATATGAACACTATCGGCGCCATTAAATTTTCCACTTGGCGGAAATTCTTCATCATAAAAAACATCATCACTGGCACCTTTAAAATCCTTACTTAGAGTAAAAGCATCATCATCATCATCATCATTGGTGCCTTTAAATTCCCCACATAATTAGTGTCGTTAAAATATCCACTTGGAGGAAAATCTTCATAATTTGCATCAGTACCTTTAAAATCTCCACTCGGAGGAAAATATTCATCATGGTCATCAATGCCTTTAAAATCCCCCTATATGAGGAAAACATTCATCATTATCATTGGTTCCTTGAAATTCCACACTTGCAGGAAAATATTCATCATTATTAATATCATCATCATTTGAAACATCCTCATCTTTTTCCTCTAAACTAGTGCTACCAATGAAATATCCAATAACGGGAAGATATGTTTTTTAGTAAATTATCATCACTTTCACTTTTATAACATCCTCGATAGAAGGAATATGTGTTTCATCATTGATTTTATTGATGTTTCCATTAAATTCATCGCTAGGAGGAAAGTTATCATCCCAACCATTTAATCTATCATCAAAATCATCACTTGAAGGTAGATTTTGAATATTGTCCACATCATTGATGTTATCATTAAACTATAAAAAAGAATGAGCACCATCATATTCTTCCTCTTCATCAGTGGTTCCCTTAAATGCATCATAATTATGAAGTTCTACGTCAACATTCTCAATCGCATTGCTTGCACTATGATCAAACTCCTCATTGGGTGAAAACTATATCTCTTCATCGACATTGGAGGTATTTCCATAATATTTGAAAATACCAAAAGACGAGGTGCAAAGATGGTACAATTGTCCACCCTCCTTTGAATAATCTTGTAAATTTCCCTCCAAAATTAAACAAGGCGTTTACTATTTTTATTTCTCATGCATTAGGTAATTAATTATTTTGTTACTTTTTTGGTTATCCCACATTCATTGAACATAGAAATGTTCGGCCTAATTTTTATATATAAACACACTCTTCTTTCATATTCTTCACTTTTCATTCAATATTGGGGAGCATTGATCAAAGAATTTGGAGCATTTGACAAGGGAGAAATTAAATAAGGAAATTTTTCAATTTTCATTTTTTTAATAGAAACTGGAAGATTTAAATTAAGTAAAGGATTCCAAAAAATGTAGCATATGTACAGAGAGCTTCATAATTTCCAAAAATTACAATATGTTGGCCTTTAGTGCCCATTGAAAATCTATTTTTCCTTCTCAAAAAGGATCTAACTATAGACTTATGTGAAGAGCCACATTCAGTTAGCCTAACAGTAAATATTTTGACATACACCCCTAAACAAAACCGGAAAAAAAATTGCATAATTCAGTCAATGGTAGCATACTTTTCATTCATACTTGAATTTGTCATAGTTGGTGCTAGATGTAGAGAATGCAAGTCTGTAAGTTGAATGGTACAAACCTGCGGTGGGGGCTTCTTTAGAGCCTGTAGACTCCTCTGAGTGGCTTCTACGGGAAATGAGATGCATATGAACATCTTCTACCTACATCCTTACAATGTTGCACTCATCCTGAAGGTGATGAAGAGCCTATATATGATGTAGGAAGAGCTCAAGCTGAAACAACCCTCCTCGTTACGACAACAATGTTGATAACAGGTGAATTTTTTTTTTGTTTTAAAAGTGTATGCGCGTGTGTGGGAGGGGAAACAGACACACTGGACTCTACGTCACCACCCGACGACTGAGAAGACGCAACCACGACAATCACAACAAGAGGACTCAAGGCGCACAACAAGAACTGCAAGCATTAACGACCAATGACATAAGGCGCACAACAAGCAGCTATAAGCAGAAAACCACACAAGGTGTTACGTACAGTACAGTCACGGATGGGAGAATCCATAGTAGCGGAGTTTACTATTGTTGCACAGAAAAGCAGGGCGTTTAATCTTAGTCCTCTGCTCCGGAGAGAGAGAAGGTCAGATAGGCTCCTGGCCGACTACTCAGGAAGAAACTAGTAAGCCCCTCAGGTGTGTCGCAAGAGTGGAAACCCTGCCTTTAAAGGGCCCGAGACTCTTGATACAGCACTGGATTCTTGACGCAGAGAAACACACAAACATATATACTAAGGCTTACCCGGAGGTGTCTAGATCACTCCCGACACAAGCAGAGCAACAAGGGATTGATTACAACCAAGTACAATAAGGGTTAAAGAACAACAAACCACATAGGGAAGCATAAGCTAAATACAACCTCGTCAACTACCCGACCAGTATTCCTGGACAAAGGCCAATATCTAGGATCTAAAAGGACGGTAAATACCTATCACTGAACCGATCTAGGTTAATTGTAGTTTTACATCCTGAAGGCGGGTCATAAACCACATTGTCGATTACAACTTTAGGTTAGTATTGAGAGCATTTTAAAACTCAATAAGTCGATATGTACACCTTAAATTAGCATTAAGAATCGATCAACATTAAGGGTTTAACCACTTGAAGAACATGATACCAGTCATAATAATTTAACAAATATTGGCATTGCAATTTAGACCTTATCATTAACCTTCAAATTAAACTAAAAATAACCTTGCAGTTTGGACATCATCCTGAATAGTTCAATTAAACAAATATTAACATTGCGAATTAACCATCATCATTGCCCTGACAAATTAAAACAACCTTATTATTTCAAATTAAACGAGTAATACCAAGGCAATAAAACAAATATTTCTAAAGGGCATATATGTATAAAACTAACAATAGTTAAGGATGCTAATACCCGAAATTGACAATAATTAAAAAGACAATAAAAAGAACATCCCATGCATAGCATTGATGGTTCTGAGTTAC
>SNQJ01S0015047.1:72887-85219 GCA_010110895.2 Picea sitchensis | reverse complement strand
ACCGATGCCTCTGCATCCTCAAGGTCAAAACCCTGCACACTCAATAAAACTGAGTCAATAGCACCTGTCTACATCAAATAGTAACACATCATGTCATCTGTCAATCGCATCATAATCAAGTAATAATGGTCTAACTTCATAAAAGTCCAGATCACTTGCGAGCAAGTGTCCTCAAATAATAAGTGTTCTCAGTGCGCCAGAGCGGGATGTTACACAAGCACTGACAGAACTTGGGTTGAGAGGCTACTCAATCTCTCTTGCATGACCTACACAAATTTTCTTAAGTCATCCCACCTCCTTTTCTAGCTAGGTAAGTTGCATTCCCGAATGGTTACACATGTGGCAAGCCATGGAGCATCCGTTGGCAAAAAGATCTCAGACAAGGAGCACCTTGAGGATGTGAGTGTCAAAGTGAGGGTTTTTCCTTGCAATATCATGTCGATAATACAAAAGGGATTAGAACAGGTCAAAGAAATATGAGTCTAGAAAAAATAATGTGGTTGTTATTCCCCATATTTTCTAAGACCAAACCCTCTCTCATTGATGATTGCATAAGACTTATGATGTTGCCATGGTGTCCACATCCATCCCATAAGAATGAGCTAGCAAGTGAGTGGAGAAGATAAAGAGAAGGGTCGGATAGAGAAAATTATGAGGGGATGATGTTAATAATTCCCATTCCATCCAAGGATGAAACCTTGCCCGACGATGGATGGAGGGGATATGAGATGTATCCATGGAGATTGGAAAAAACCCACATGCACAATCCAATGAGTAGGTGAAGTAAATAAAGAGAAGGGTCGAACAAAGCAAGTTATGACGAGGTGATGGGGGAGGTATCCCACACATGTAGAGGTGAAAAAAAGTGGTGGGAGTGGAAGGTCTAGTGGCATGATTCATGGTGAGGTGGATAATTTAGGGAATGCGATATAATCCCATGGTCCCATTAATCTATAATTTCCCCATTTTCCCTAAAGTTCCTTTATTGGCTTGAATATCCACGTGAGTATTGATGTGGCAGAGAACATGTCGTGATTCCACATATTTGAGATCTTGGATGACACTCTGAATACTGGTAAAGATGGAGCTTAATCGCACATCCCTTTGTTACAAGGAAAATTACTCTATGGCATGGGGTAAACCACAACAGACGAAATGACTGTAGAAATCAACTCTAATCTCAAGTATGTTATATAAACAAGGATGCTAACAAGACAAGATAAATATCCTACCTCGTTTGGATGTTTGATGAAGACCATCATTGAGCATGACTCAAACCTATATACCTGCAACTTGTCCTCAAAAACCAATATATGCAAGCACATGGTGATAATATATAAAGTTAGCACATATAACAGCATAATCCATCCATATTCAAAACAAATATGCTCATGGAATAACAATTCAAATATTTGCAAGATATTAATTGGACGATAAAAGAGTATTTCTATTAAAATATTATCAACAGAAGTGTATGAATGACAAACTTTTGTGTCAGCACGTCTTGAAACCGAGAAACTAAGTCCCTTCCAAATGGGCCTCCACCACTTCAATCCTCCACCAAAGGCAAGCTCATATAAGAGAGACAATGAGGTTCTACATTAAACAGGGAAGAGATTGGGGGATGAAAAATGTGTTCAGACTTAAAAGGACAAAGGGATGCAGACTCAATATGAAGTGAATAATTTCTCCAGAGTAACTTTTCTCTCAAAAGTTGAATTCTTCTCCTCCTTCCACAGCGTGGATATGGCCCATTTATAGCCTTCAAATGGAACTGAAGGGCTGAGTCAGAGTGTTTCCAGTATATGGAAGGCCACGGATCATGGATCTCGTGAAGTGACATGGAAACCCGACACCATTTTTTTATTTTGGGCACAAAACTAGATGTTGGCAAGTTGTAATGGTGCAACCTGCGTATATGCATACTGCAAAGCTATTAGGGTGCGTATATGTGGAAAAATATTATTTTTAGCTCTGGGAATTGTAAAAAGGGACTTCAACTCTGCATAGGGAAATGGAAAATTCCTTCTGAGCAAGTTTCATGGGGTGAGGCAAATATTTCTATAACACTTGTGAGGGAATTGAGTTGAAGGTGCCTAATAGTGTTCTTCGGGTCTCCCGGGATAGTGATTTTGTGGATGCCCTGAGTGTTGGAAATGAAGAGACCTTGAAAAAAAGTGTAAGCTCCATCCTGGTTATTTAAAGCTATGCCTAAATTACAAGAAAAGGTAAATTCAAATTTCCATCCAGGGTTGAAGAGTACCCAACCCGCTCATGCCACCCTAGGGTTACATTTATATGCTCCATCAAAACAAAGAATATGGTGATTTCGATCATGAATCCATCCTGTGAACTCAGTAGGAGTTAAATGAAGTTGCGAGGATGTTTTAGGGTGGGATTGTGATGAGAGAGTCACCTGTAGAGAAAGTTGATGAAGCCAAAGGAACTCTTGCTAATCAAGGGTTTCAAAGCATAAGACTGAGAGACCCCTAGAGTTGAAATGCTCTGAAAGGGGGCCCGAGATATGATCACTTTTATGACGGTTATTATACACTTTTGTCGCATGTACATATGTGTTTTTCATCTTTTGAAGGAGCTTTTTGAATAATTTTATGTTAAAACGGTATGATCGACTTAAGGTACATATGATTCATGTTTAATGATTGTATCGAGTATAATTCATCATGTTTTTACACTTTCAAGGATCTGATTCACATTTTTTTATGTTACAGGGAGAAAATGCACTACGTTTCTATTTCCGACACTCAGTCCGACACTCCTTCCAACAATCATTCTGGTACCCGATCCGGCACTCTCTCCAACATTGTGTATTGCACAAAAATGGAGGGTGACTTGGTGGTTATGGTATTGGCGTCTAGTGATGGGAGAATCAAGAACGTGGGTTTTTTTCATGCTTTCCCCCTCCATCTACTAAGCTCCTGACAACTCAATTATAGTTATTGAAGAGGGCGATTATTGGCTCTCTCTGTTTTATCAGTTAGGGCATCATTTAATGCAAATTGTTGAATTTAGAAGTGGTTCGACCCTCCTGTGGTCAAACACTTGGTCTGTAAACATTATAAATACCACTAAGGTGGTCAAACATAAGTTAAGTAGCAGAAACATCAGTGTAATAGATAGAAATACGTTTTTACTTTGTTTTGCCATTTTACATTGCCAGATTATACAAGAACTACATTTTTGAATTTTTATGGTGAATTCATCTTGCTAAGCACATGGTGTCATTTTAGAAAGTGACCACGACTTGTTGGGGGGGGCACCAGTAGTCTGGTAACTATCTTTGTGTTTGTTTATGTATTTCATAGTTTAGTTGTTCTCTTTATTTTCCTGTACATGCATTTTTATTGTGTTAATTAGTTTGTTGTTATAATTTAATTGGTTTGACTCTCTTTTGCAGGTTAGTATGATGAATTGTGTTATCATGCATTAATCTTGTAGTTAGGAATGGATCTGCATGATCCGGATTATTTTTGGCACGAAATGAGATCGGAGATATAATAAAGAAATGCATAGAGATATCGCAGATATTCAATAATATAATAGAAATGTATCAGAGATGCAACCATAAACACAGATATACAGTAATACACGATTTCTATTAATGAAAAAATGTACATAGACTGTAAAAATACAGAGTGAAAGACTCGCTAGAATGGTGGCAGCTTATCTCTGAGAAGAGATGTGACGGCTACTCGCATTCGCAAGAAGATGATTACAATGAGGCTCTGAAGTTATTTTTACAATAAGCAGGAATGCCAAAAACCCTAGACATCCGAAAACCTAACCCTAGGAGATGAAACGCCAAAAGTCATGTGGGCCCCGTTTGGGTAATTGAGTACATCAACTTCGGGGTCATAACTGCATACAATCGTAACTTTTGCATACAATCTCTGTTTTAGGCGTGTGATAGCTCGTTGGAAAGTTATTGTCGAGGAGATTCATTTTGGGGGCTAAATTATGCCTTCAACTATCATTGAGAACCTCGATCTCGAAAAACCTTCATTTGGACCCTCAAAATGGCCCTGGAAGTTAAAACCTACTAAAAATAGTAAATTGTCAAAATTGCCAGAAAATTGTTTTGAGCCATTTGGAAAAGGTGGGTGGCCACTGATATCCACCTGGATCACTGCAGATCCCTAGACTAACCCCATGTTTAATTAGATATTAGATTACATCTTTATTTATGATTTTAGAATCAAGTTTAAAACAGAGTTTTAATTAGAATAGAACGGAGTTTTTATTTGAGCTTTCTTCAACAAGGATTTGATGGATGGATAGGATCAATTTCAATTTTTAATCATAGCTTGCTCATTTCATTTTTATGTAGAATTGGCTTAGCTAGTTGTTGATTAATGTAGTTGTTAGTTTACTTTTTAATGTCATGTTTTAAATTTATGTTCTTAAGCATTTTCTTATTGCAGTTTGAATTGTTAGAATAGATATAGCAGCATAGTTTCATTTATGTAATTTCTTTCCTAGAGTTAAATTGCAAATGTATTTCTTAGTTAATAGCTTGAGTTTAAGTATGAATTTTGCTTACGTAGTATAGAAGTATAATGATGATCTCGTTGTATTATTGATGGTTAATAAATGAATATGCAGGGTAATTGACGATTGTTTATGTCATGGCTAAATTTTCATTGGATTGTTTAATCCATACCTTTCACTTGGCTATTGAGATTAGTGTTGAGTTTATACCACTTGAATTGTCCTTTGTTGTCAAGTGCCATCGAGATATCATACGACACCAGAGACATTCACACAACCACCAACATTATGTTTGAGTTTTCATAGATTAAGAAATAGTTTTCTTGCTTTCATAGATTAAAAGAGATAGTTTTCCTGCTTTCATAGCTCAGAATATATAGTTTCTTACTTTCATAGATCAGGAAATATTTTTGTTGTTATTGTAGGATAGATAGACTTTTTCTTTGATAGGTTAGAGAATAGTTTTGTTTACCATAGATTAAAAGTTAGTTGTTAGTCTTCTTGATTTCAATAAAATAGATTTCCTTTCATGAATTAGAAATAGTTTTGAATTAAGAATTTAGTCCACTTGCCTCTTAGGCTAGATAGTTGTTCAATGAGAAGTTTTAATTTAATTGCTTGCAGTAGTTAGTTTTCTATTTGATTTAGTAGGTTAGTTAGTTGTCTTTGCTTACTTGTTTATTGCTTTAGTAGGTTAGATAGTTGTCTTTGCTTACTTGTTTACTTGTTTACTTGCTTTAGTAGGTTAGTTAGATGTCTTTGCTTGCTTGTTTATTTATTTGCTTTCATAGGGTAGTTACTCATTGAATATAGGTTGGCAAGTTAAAGAAGTTTTCTTTTGTCATTTGCTTATTATGCTTAAATAGTTTATTTTGCTTATTGTTATGAACTAGTTTGATTTAAGTAGGATTTTTACTTGCTTTCTTAGAACTATCCATCGATCCTTGGCCCAAAAGTACTTAGGTTACCTAGTTTCAAGTTGCTTAGTAGGGTTTGCTCATTATATAGTTTTGCTTGAGTAGATTAGCCTTAGATAGCTACCTTCCTTAGTTAGACTATACTCCTACCAGCCCTTCTACCTTTGGCATATATTTTGCTACAACTCTAAGTTTACTTACCCCGGGTTGACAATTTAATTGAGGGTTTTTAGTGTGTTTTTAGTACATATATAACACCCATCAGATATTTTATTGCCATTGTCTTTGGAGAAGATCAAACATCCTAGAAGAGACCTTGGTTTCAGGCTTTCTAGATTTTCCAGCAAATGTACTTGGATAAAGYAGTCCAAACACGCTTAAAAATGGGCTTGCCACAAAAGTATCCCTGATAGAGAGATTTCCATATTTCGATGATGTGTTCAACTTAATTTGGCCAACGAACTTTGTGTCCAATTCCTCAAAGGACCAAGTTCCAAACTAGAATAGAAAAAGCATAATTCATGAAAAGATTAGGGAAGAATCAAAGGACGAAAAGCAAAGAACACACCTTGAAGGGCCTTGAATGCCTTTTGATCACATTCTCCCCAATTAGAATCTTCCCATCCAAATGAAAAATCTGCTACCATATGATTGATTTTGGGGCAAGAACTTCTTGCATAAGCTACACCACATACCCTTTTTTGACATTGTAATTTTTTTGTCCCCACCCCTGGGAATCCTTGAGAGATAGTAGATTAGGAGTGAAAAATTGAATCTTGAGGAGGAGAGTGTGTGAGTGTTCCTGGAGATGCCCAGGGATTTCCCCAAGGTACCAGCCTAAAAAACATCCAGAAAAACGAGACCAAGAAGAAATCATGAACAAGGCACATTTCCCTTGCTTGTTCAACCAATATTTCAAAGGGAGGACTTCATGGAGTTCGAGGAGAAGGGGGTTCCTCATTATACAATATTTCCAAATACTGATATTTTTTCCATTCCCCAGAACCCATGTTAGATTTCTTTGGAGGAGGGGAAGAGAGGCTTTGAGGAGACTCCATATTTGAGAACCGATATGAGGATCTGGTGGGTTTTCCAGGCATCTCATTCTAGGACCTAATAGGTGTTTATGCAATAAGACTTTTTTCCGCCAGTCCTTATTTCCCGAGAAAAGTATCCAAAGTAATTTGACTCCTAGATATTTTCTCATAAGATTTGGGTCCCTGATTCCCAACCCCCCATGTTATTTAGGGCCTCTAATAGTTTTCCAATTAACCAGGTGAAATATTTTAGAGTTAGACTTCCCTCCTTGCCACAGAAACTGCCTAATTTCCTAGGAGAGGACGAGCTTTAGAATGGATGGAGCAAGCATGGCCAAGAATTGAAATATGGGAAGGGCACTCAAAATAGAATTGATCAAGATGATTCACACAACATGGTTTAACCAGTGGGCCCCCCATTCGGTGAATTTGGTTTTGATTTTCTCCAATATATGATTCCATGAGAGGGAAGGAATGGAGTGGAGACAAAGAGGGATTCTAAAATATTTGAAGGTATACCACTTTTCTTCAAAAGGGAAGCCAAGGAACCTGGCAATTGTGTTGGTGAGTCTTGAGTTGATATTCCAGGCATAAATTTGGTTTTTTACATTGTTAATAAGGCCCCCCGATGCTCTAGTGAACAAGTCCACTTTGATGCTCTAGTGAACATTGTTTCTCCAAATTCGGGATTTTGCTTTCCTATGGAAGAATTTGGTGTTCATGTCTCCAGCTCTAATCCATAAGCTTTGAGATTTGAGATGCCATTTCTCCTCCTCCATCCTCAAGGCTTGTTGACATTGATGAAAAAAAAAATTCTTCAATTTGCAGACCTACAAAGACCTGTTCTCATTCCTACATTCTTTGAATCTCCTCCAAATGCTTAGATACAATGTTGATTTTTTTCTTAGGTGACTTGTATATGATTTTTTCCCATTCTTTGAGAGCCTTCTTGAACAATTTTAACTTTTTCTCCTAGATTTAAATCGAGGAGCATAAAATCCAACAACTCCAGATGTTCAAGACCAAATCAGAGAAGGAGGGGTTAAGGATCTAGAGGGGGTTGAAGTGAAAGGGGATTGTCCCTAAGTCTTCAAAATCATAGAGAGAAAGGGCAATTGGGTGATGGTCCAATCCACACCAAGGAAAAATGGAGAAGGAAGGGTAAAAGAAGATATCGAAAAAAGAGTTGTTAACTAGGAACCTATCTAGTATATCTACTCTATGGCCTAGGCCAGTGCACCTATTTGACCAAGTGAATCTTCCCTTGGTTGGCTTAGCATCAGATAATTCTAAAAGAGAGATTAGATCTTCCATTTTTTCTCTATAGGTATCTCTAACAAAACTCCCTCCTCTTTTCTCTTTAGGAAGAATGGTGGTGTTGAAATCCCCTGCAATAATGCAGTTAGTTTCAACATTGATGGCCTGTAGAGCTGCAAGGAGGCCCAACATGAGGTTTTTTCTTGGGGGTGGTTTGGAATGTAGACATTTATCAAAGAGATCAATTTTCTAGTGGGGATATGACTAAGATTGACTAGAATCAAGTGGAGGGTCAAGTGATTGCGTTCCAAATGGAAGACCCCCATATTCCAAAGTGTGTAGAGGCCTTTAGAGACTCCTCTAGAACTAATTTCTTTTCCTTCAGCTATTCATCAAAATTAAGTACTTTGGTGAAGGACACCAGTGTCCTTTAATTTCATTTCCTAGAGTAGGAGCACCTAGGGTCTTTCTTTCTTAATAATATCCTTTACTAAACCTGATTTGGAAGGGCTCCCAAGGCCCCTACAATTCCAAGACAAAATCTTCATCATTTAGGGTGGGTTTTGGGGATCCCCACCTTTGTGGGGAATATTCCACTATGTTTCCTCAGGTATCATGGTTCTCATTTAATGACTCCATCAAGGGTTTCATGGGTACCCCTTTATTTCTCTTTATTGGTTTCCACTTCTCTCTTACAACGGTTGTACTTTTGACCTGCTTTCTTAACCGGTTCACTCTCTCTCGATTCTCAATTTGTATCCTCTTATGACTCCAAATACAGGTCTTCACTTTATGGATGTTCCAGAGTTCCACCCCCTTATATTGGTTATGGGGTGTGGGGTTGTGTGTCTCTTGTTGAATGGAGATAACACTTTCTAGAGAAGAGTAGAATTTTGGAGGGTCTTATACTTTAGGGGAAGCTGGCTCTCTTTCCTTCTCAGGTTCATTATGAGTTTCAATGTAAGGGTCCTCTGCAATGTGAGAAAGAGATTTGTATTTGTTGTTGGTGGTGTCTAGATATTTATTCCCTGTCTCATAAATAGGGGGAGTCGGTTGTTGGGTTTTCATGGGCTGGTTCTACCCTTTCTTCGGATGGGCTCCTTGTTTTACTTCCTGTTTTTTCTTCTTTGGGAGTGTCCAATGCTCATTTGAGTTTGGCGCTATTTATTTAGGGGACACTTTTGGGCAGTTTTTGGTGAAATGTCCATATTGATGAAAACCCTTACATTTAAAAGGCAGTTGTTCATAACCCGATGGTTAAGATTTATGTGGTGAGAGTTTTGTTTTTCAGAATTCAGAAGAACCACAATGTTATCGATTTTTCATCGACGTTTCGGATCCACGACATGGTCCATATTCAAGACATAAAAGCCTGAGAAAAATAAAAGAGAAGAACCCTAATAAATACTGAAGAAGAGCGGAGGGAAACCTAATGTTGACTTGGTGAAACCCTAGAATTTAATAAAATTATTAATAAAGTATTCCTATTTAAGATTTAATAAAATGAAGTAATAAAGGGAAGGGTGTTTTTAATTTTGTTTATTAATATGACAAGTGTTGGTTATGAGGAGAGGTGAGAGGATGTAGGGTAAACAATTTTATAATTTAAATTATGATTTGATAATTAATTTTTGATTATTAATATATTGGTTTTTTAGGCTAGTTAAGGTTAAAATAGAAATGATTTTAATAGTGGTAAAAAAAAATTAGGTTAGATAGTTTCATAATTATAAACTTATTAATGATGTTTATTGGTCTTGTTAAGTAGGTAAAGTTATTAAATTAAAATAAATTTTAATTTTAGTAGTGTAAGGGAAAAAATAGGTAAAATAATTAGGTAAAAACCCAAAAATAGAAGTTAGTGTGTTCTTGGGTCCTAGGGAACAAGCTTGTACTATATTTGTTTTTGAATGAGCGGGATCCAGCTTTCACTATAGATAGTACAAACATAGTATATAAGTCTAGTTATCCAAAGTGAGTTGAACCGCCTCAGAGAGGCCTTTCTCAATGTCAACTTACACATAGATGCATGCACAAGCCTACATGTAGTCTCTAGATTTAGATTTGTCAATTGCCTAGGGTGTTGTCTATGTCTCGAACCATTTCACCGTTTTAGTAGTGGATAGGAAAGTAAGGCAAGTGAACCCAAACAAGGACAACCTAATGAATATCATTCTTAGGATTGAAATCAGGAGTCCATCGATTAAGGTAGATTTTCAGAGATCTTTGACTTCTTTGGGTGCAAAGAGACCTTTGGGATTTAATCCAACTTTTTGACAAACTTGAAGGGGTAGGATTAGTCATCTTGTTTCAAGAAGCTACCAATGAACATAACATAGAAATCTTCGGCGGGGGTGCAAGCAGGCCCTCACCAGAGGTCGAGGCCATAGCCGAGTAGTAGTTAGGGTTTCATGTGCGCTAGAGTTTTCAAAATTCTATTCTAAGCTATCCTTGACCTTCGTCAAGTAATTTTTTTAATTTTCATCATTTATGAAAAAATCATTTTTAAGAACAAACCCTAAAATGTATAGTTTTTTTTCATATTTTTTGTGAGAAAATTAGAATTCTTTATTTTAAAACCCTTTTAAAGAAAAATATTAGATATTTTAGATGTTTTTAGGGGAAAAATAAAATTTTAAAATATATATATATATATATATATATATATATACTAAAAATAGAGAAAGAAAACAAAAAGAGGAATCACCCCTCCACCACCTAGCTAGATATTGACATAGAAGATGGTGTTATTAATACAACATAAAATGTCATTTGAGATCAATTAAGAAGGAAAAACTTGGTTGAAAATGGCCATACACTTCAATTGAATGTGAATCAACTTTGCAGACCTATAGAAGGCAGGGAGAAATATCAATTTAAAAAGTCACACCACTTGTATATTCACAACTTGAAAACTTTAATGAGGTACAATCCATACACACATGTGGTTGACTCCCTAGTTCTTGTTGACCCAATAAATTTTCCTAATAAGGATGCATTTGATCGGTCAAAATGTCTTCAATATAACTATTATGTGACTAGAGGAAATAATTGTGCATAAGATAGAAGAGAATCGATGCAAGAGTATCCCACTAACCCTGTTTTTTAAATAATCAAATGTGTCATTAATCCATATGCACATGTGGTTGACTACTTGGTTCGTATTGACTCAATAAAGTTTCCTAATAAGGATGTGTTTGATCGATTAAGATGCTTTCAATATAACTATTATGTGACTGGGAGAAATCATTCTACATAGGCTAGAAGAGAATCGATGCAAGAGTATCCCACTGGCCCGCTTTTTGAAATAGTCAAATGTGTCATTTATACTAGTTTAACAGATACACAAGCAAATTTATTTGGATGAGATCATAACACATATAGTACGTATAGGATGTCCATGACATTCATTTAGAGGGCAACATTTATCAATAATGAATTTAAAGAAATATAAGAAGGTGGTGGATCAAAGGTTGATGCACGTTTTTGGAAGAAATATTGTATGGAAATAGGATTCCATGTTGGATTACTGAGAGGGGGGGTGAATCAGTAATATAGAAATTCAATCCTTTTTAACCACAAAATTCAAGTGTTATATCAATGTAGCATTATCATCAATAGTTGCAGAGTAAATAAACAATGAAAAAATGAGCAATCATACACATACACAGTACACCAGTGTTTTTATGTGGAAACCATAAGCGGGGAAAAACCACGGAATGTTTTTTCTTATATGTTTTTAAGAATTACATTCATTGGAAGCACCAAATTCCTTTGTTTTCCAGCTACAACTAGAAGGAGGCTCCAACCCCCTAGTTTCTCAGGGTACAACCTGAGGGAAGCTCCAACTCCATGTATATGTTTTCTTGTTTGGGGGCATACATGTGTATGCATGGCCACACACTTGAAGGCAATAATGTTTAATGAAAGTCAACTTCTAGCCGTCAAATGTCAATGGTTAACAATAATATTTCATTTATTCCAACAATCATTTATGCATCAAGGGACTTTTAATATAATCATTCAATTTAGCTATAAAATAAATATAGAGCATACAATTCCCATATCTTACTATACATATATTTAGATTCAGAGACTACATACCCAAGCAACAATAATACTTGAATTAGCTATTAATGTTATGTTATACTAATCTCATGACTTTCATTGTAAGTTTTAAACCTGTGAATTAAAGCAATGCATACAGATTCTTAAGCAAAACAAAAATTAATCAATGGCTCATACACATAATACATAAATATTTACATTGGAAACCCTTAACCGAGAGAAAACGAACCTTCCTTGGTGTTGCGCCTCTCAACTCTTCATTGTATGAATTTCACCATTCACAATCCAATATATACAATATTTTAGGTGTTTCACAGCTACCAAAACCCTAAACCTTAATACGAGATTAATTTATAAAACCGCTAAAAATAGAAAAACAAAATGCTAAAATAGAAAAACAAAATGCCCAAAAAAATTTTGGGGCATTTCCCTCAACCCCGTTGGCTCCGAGCTAGTACTCAAAGTTGAATGCTTCATGTAACCAACCCCTAGATAGTTCCCGATGCACACATACACTGACAAGTGATGGGATCGTCATATGTTA